>ABLG01001192.1:0-19827 GCA_000172435.1 Meloidogyne hapla | reverse complement strand
TGGGAATGAAAAAGCCCAAACATTTAACCCAAACCCACCTGACCATAAGTTCTGAATTAAATAAGCCCGGTTACGAAACCCGTTTGCCCATTTGGAGACGAAAATTCCGTGTTTCTTATATTTAACATGGGGCGCCCAACTGTCCTCGCGCCCAATCGGCCGCGCCCAACTGTCGTGTACCGTGGTCATGATGATTTTTTCAAATTTTCGTTCGTCGAATGCTTTCGCTAGTTTTGTACGCGCTGGTCTTTTGTCTAAATTATCTTTTGTCGGATGATCTTTTGGGTTGATGGCGATTTGTCTAAGATTAACGAGACAAAGACGAGATAGAATGATGAAGACATGAGCGAGAGCAATTAAAGTTTCGGCGCGCCCCGAAAATGTCCCACCCGAAAATGTCCCATAGTGCAAAAACCCCGAAAATGCCTTATAGATGTCTTTAGGAATTAAAAAAAATTTCTCATCAACTTCCGGAAAATTTCTCAACTTAAAGAATTCTCGAAAAAATTTCTTTAACGATATTATTGAAGGAGTTGAATCCCACCAAGCCAGAAGTCTAAATTCTATGAGAAGCAGGGGTGTCCGCAATTGCGGATTCCGGATTGCGTAAATTGCGTGGTTTTTAGCAGTTGCGGATTCCGGATTGCGTTTCCGGATTTTTAAATTGAATTTGCGGATTCCGGATTGCGGTTCCGGATTTTCATGATTTTTTCGCAATTTTACGCAATTTTTTCTTAATTTACATTTGTATAAAAATGTTTGGCAAGATGTATTTTTTACTTTTTATATTAAGTTTATGAACAAATTATTATTTTATTGTTGCTTTAACGTTTTAATAAAGACTTAGTATAAAATGTCATTAAATCCTGGAAATTGGTGGTATTACTTCAACAGAATTAACAAGAGTACTGCTAAGTGTAAAGTTCCTGAGTGTAACTAGAAAAAATTTATTTATCTTAGAAAAATTTATTACCTGAAAACCTAGAAATGTTATTAACACTTCATCATAATTTACTTATTTATAATTTTAACTATTGTTTGAAGTGATTAAATTTTTTATTTGAATTTTTTTAAATTGCGGATTGCGTGAAATTGCGTGGTTTTTAGTAGTTGCGGATTCCGGATTGCGTTTCCGGATTTTTAAATTGAATTTGCGGATTCCGGATTGCGTTTTCGGATTTTTAAATTGAATTTGCGGATTCCGGATTGCGGTTCCGGAAATTTTTTTTTCAATTGCGGACACCCCTGATGAGAAGAGGCTCTTTAATATAATGAACATTTAAATATTAAAACATCAATTTCTGATTTTTATTTAAAAGTCCTGTCTGTAACATTTAAAGTAAAAAATAATTCGTCAACATTAAACAATTTAAGTTTTGAATTTATGTGGGTATATGTCAAAATGTCAAACCATAATTGTCAAAAAATCCATCTTTTTCTCTAACGAACTGCAAGAACAACGTCATCAATTTTAAGAATTGCGCGAACACATTCAGCTGCTTGTTTAATTGCAAATGAAGTAACCAAAAGTGGCTGTAAAACATTTTCTTCCAAAATATTAGTTACAGCCCCCTAAATTGAATTATTAAAATAATTCTTCTAATAAAATATAACCATGCGAACATTAACACCAAAATCTTTATTTCCAACAGAATGTTGGTTACGTAATTCTGTTACTGTTCCAATTGGAGAAAGACCAGCATTTTCTGCCAAGGTATATGGAATTACTTCAAGTGCCTCGGCAAATGCCTAAAATAAAAAAAACTCTCAGGAATTAGTTAAGAAAAGTTGTTCTAACCTTCCAACAGTATTGTTCCGCTCCTTGTTTAGTTTGCGAAGCATTGCGTAGTTTAACTGAAACCTGCATTTCTGGTGCACCACCACCTAAAAATAAATTTATATAAAATTAGAAGATTAATAAACCTGGCAAAAGAGCTTTTTTCTTTACTAAACAACGAATAACACATAAAGCATCATGTAAAGATCGTTCCGCTTCTTCCAAAACAAGTTTACTTGATCCTCTTATTAAAATAGAAACAGCATTTCCACTCGATTTAAGGCCAGTTACCTTTTAAAGAAATTAAAATATTTAAAAAATATTTATTATTCAACCTTAACAACTTTTCCATCAGCCGTCTCTATTTCTTCAACTAAATCAGCAGTGCCAAGAGTCTCCGGTGTAAAATGATCCACAGAGGCAACAGGGCGACATCCAATAATTTTAGAGTAAAATTCAATATCTTCACGTTCAATATCTTTAATGACCATAATTTTTAATTTTGCAAAGAAGTGCAAAGCCATTTCATTGACAGCATCACTTAGAAGATTTTTTAAATTTTATCAAAATTTTCATTAAAAACAAACCGCAATATGGACTTTTGAATTAAAAGAACATTACATCCAGTCTTCTTAATTTGTTTGCATAACTCCAAAATATAATTACGTTCCTCTTTAAGTGCTCTATCCATTTGAGTATAGTCAGAAATGATAACTTGATTTTCCATCTTTAAAATTAACTTTAAAAATTAAAATCTTAAAAAACAAACATTTGTCTTTGGAGGCGATATTTGAAATTGTATCAGCCCAATTTTAGCCTTCTCAACGCGACTCGGCCCTCCATGTCCCATTGAATTTTGTTCGATTAAAGCACCATCAATTAATTGAGATTCATCAACAGTTTCCCCGAGCTTCTTTACAATTTTAATCATTCTTAAATTGACATTTTTGTCATCCATGTTGGTCATTATTTTCTTAACAGCTTGAACAGCCATAGGAGCGAGAATCTGAGAATGTTGAGAGACGACCTGAGAAAAATAAATGATAATTTTGTTTGTTAATATTATAAAAAACCTTTGAATTAAGACTTGTGGTCGCCAATTTAATTAATTCCTCATCATTGTTGATATCAACAGGAGTGGACATTTCGTCCAGAACCTTTTCAGAAAAAGCAGCTGCACGGCGAAACGAATCAGATATTGTTGTTGGATGAATGCCTAAATATCCAAATAAAATAATATTGTAAAAAAAAACCTTTAGCAAGCAGTTTCTCAGCAGCATCAAGTAGTGAGCCAGCCAAAATTACAACAGTAGTGGTACCATCTCCAGCCTCAATATCTTGAGCTTTTGAAAGTTCGACTAACTAAAAATAAAAGTAAATGTTTATAAAAATACAAAAATAAAAGATTTAACAGTTAAATTACAGCAATTAATAAAATACCATTTTAGCAGTTGGATGAACAACAGACATTTGGTTCAAAATTGTTGCCCCATCATTAGTAACGGTAACCTCGCCATTTGCAGCTTGGATCATTTTGTCCATCCCTCGTGGTCCCAAACTCGTTCTAACAGAATCAGAAACAGCCTTAGCTGCGACAATATTGCTAGTTCGTACACTTTCTGGCTTGTCCTTCTCTTTAAATCCATTTGTCAATTTAACGTTATTAGAAGCAACGGTAGCAGTCATTGGTTTAAAATATCTGAAAAATTTTTAGATCTTATTTTGAGGACTAAATAAATCAAAACTAAAAATAAAAGAGGTATAAAAAACAGCGAACCGTGGGTAACGCTATATAAATTCGACGGTAATTGAAACTCGACAGTGACTAAACTCGACAGAAAATTAAGGTTAAACTCGACAGTGACTAAAATTCGACAGTGAACTATTTTTATTTTTTTCAAAGTTTTCCCGCATTTTCGCCAGTGACTAAACTCGACATTAGGGAACTGCAAATCAACGTTTTCGTTGTCGTTGTAAAACTCGACAAACATAACGCCAGAACAACGTTAAAATCAACATTTAACGCCAAACAACTGCGAAACAACGGAGCAGGGACAGTTGGGCGCGGCCGATTGGGCGCGAGGACAGTTGGGCGCGAGATAATTAGAGACATTTTGAATGAAAAAGCCAAAACATTTAAACCCAAACCCACCTGACCATAGGTTCTGAATTAAATAAGCCCCGGTTACGAAACCCGTTTGCCCATTTGGAGACGAGCATTCCGTGTTTCTTATATTTAACATGGGGCGCCCAACTGTCCTCGCTCCCAATCGGCCGCGCCCAACTGTCGTGTACCGCGAAACAACGTTTTTGAATCTTTTTTTCTCTGCTCTACATTATATTTCTTTTCTCTCTTTCAATTAATTTCGTCTTGTTATTAAACTATTAAATCGAAGTTTTTTGTTTAGTTTTTCTAAATTTAACGAAAATGTATGAATTTGAAGATGGAGATAAACATCGGAGGAGATAAACATCACAAATGCATTGCCCATATTCTTGCAACATATCGAGACACATCACCCAACCTTATGCATCCGAGAAAGCGAACGATAATGTTATAGCAGTTGACTCAGCTATTGCTGACTTGCATGCATTTATTTCCGATTTGAGGTTTTTTTAATTTTTTTTTCTAAATTTTAAATTTAAAACAAGGCGTGTTACACCAATTCGTCAGGCTCTAAGAGGTGTTCTACTTTTGCCTGTAGCCACGCGGTGGCTCTCGATCTTATCGGAAATAAATTTAAATTTTTAAAAATTAAGTTTCACCAAGTTTGGCAGCTTTTGGTCTTGATACAATGAGGACTGAGATTGATTATAAAATGGAACAATATCAAATTGCATGTAAGAACTTGGGAGGACAAAAGCTCGATTTACTCAACTTTTGGAAGAACAATTCAAAAAAATTTCCTCATCTTGCAACCATTTCGATGCATTTTTTAGCGATCCCCCCTTCGTCAACCTCTTGTGAACGAATATTTTCCCGTTTTTCTCCCTTAGTATATGACTATAAGCGAAACCGTTTTGATCCCCATACAATTTCCACACTTATTTCCTTGCAATCATTATTTAAGGATGCATAAAGTTTTATATTTTTACATTTTGTCTAAATGGTTTAATTGATATCATTCGATTCAGCTCATCTAACTGAGTCGAATGATACAGAAATTACATTGAACGGGTAACCCTATCAAAAGTTATGGACCTTCAAAGTTTTGGAATTTCCAAACTCATGGACTGCATAAAAGAGGGAGAGACAGAAATTAATTGAAAGAGAGAAAAGAAATATAACGTAGAGCAGAGAAAAAAAGATTCAAAAACGTTGTTAGCATTAAATGTTGATTGTAACGTTGTTTGACGTTCTGCACATTGATATTACGTTGTTCAATAATTAAATGTTGATTTTTAAAAAACAACATTTTTCGCAGAAGAAAATGTTGATTTGCAGTTCCCTACTCGACATCAACTAAATTCGGGTACAGCCCGAAAAGGCGCGGGCCGAAAAGGCGCGACCGAATAGGCGCCGGCCGAAAAGGCGCCAAGCTTTTTAATTAAATATTCTGATTTATAATCAATTAATCAATCTGATTTGTAATCAATTAGGTTTTCACAAGATGTCTCCAAATTCTGCCCTTAAAACATTACTTTTTTCATCACATCGCCGAAATATACGGTCACCATCCGTAATTTCTTTATTTTTCACATAACTGAAGCCGTTATGCGAATATTTTTCGCAATTTTTTTGTGAATTTAGTTCACAAAAAGCATATTAGAAGCTAAAATAAATAACGAATTGTTTAATAACATTTTAGATGGAATTATAAGATAGTTTTTGGGTGTGCATTTATAATAACATATCGCGCCTATTCGGCCGGCGCCTATATGGCCTCGCGCCTTTTCGGCCGGCGCCTATTCGGTCGCGCCTTTTCGGCCCGCGCCTTTTCGGGCGTGTTCGACTAAATTCGCATCAACCCCAAATTTTTAAAAAATATGTAGGTTATTGGCAAAATGTGAAACTATTTCTTAGAAACTCGTCCATTAAGTTGCCATGTTGAGTGGGTTAGCCCATAAAGCCGCGGGGCAGAATCCCGCGAACATATTAGTCTCGAAGGACAATTCAAGGTTTCAATTAACCTAACGTTCTGTTAGGTATGTGTTAGAGAAGGGCTTTGTATAAAAGCCCTTAGTAAAGTTTAGTATAAAAGCCAGTGCCAGCGTCAGTCTATTGGGATCATACTAGCCCGGCTAGTCCCTGATCTCCTTCGTCTGTTCCTTCCCCATCTCCACCATCATGTTATTGTTATTATCTTTGTGATAAAGTGTTATGCTTACACGACGACTTTTGGGATACAACACGTTCAAGACCCATTGCAATATTAGGAAGGATAATTTTTCCGAGAACTATAAAGATTTGAGCAAGAATTTTAACAATAATTTTTATAGCGTACTTTTATCTGGAAATTTTTGCCCCTTATGTGAAAATAAAAATAGTTCACTGTCGAATTTAATCACTGTCGAGTTTCAATTACTGTCGAATTTATCAGACACGACGCAAAGAATCCCTCAACAACGTTTTAGATTCGCGATGAGTGAATCATTTTTTAACACTTTTTTAAATTAACGCCGGTCGAAATTGAAAAATGACATAATCCCAAAAAGTTTTTAGTGTCTCATGTTTTAATCATTTCCCTCGTTTCGCTCTTTCTATATTTTTGTCTCTCCAGTTTCGTTCAGTCCATCTTTCGGAATTTTCTAATAATTTCGTTAAATTTTTTTACAATATTTAAAAATAGAAAAACATAAAATCGAAAATTTTTTAAAATGACAAAGAGGCGACTTAAATCTCATTTTCCGCCTGGTGTCAACAATTCGTTAGGAAAGTCTTTACTTAATCAAACAAAGACGAAATCAACTTCTAATGAAAAACAATTAAATTCGGTATTATCTCTCTTCTTAAGAATATTTCTTAAATATTTTTTAAGCAAAATGCTGGAAAATTTGACTCACGAACTCATGAGTCGAGTGTTCAGGAAATTCTAATGAATTATCAACTTGCTAATAAAAATTTTGAAGCTGAAAGAAGTGACCTTAAAATTATCAGGTTTTAGTTTTTAATAATTTTATTTTACTCAAATTTAGTTCAAAAGGTGATTCTAGTCTTTTGGAGGGTTTAGAGGATCAAAATTTAGAAGAGCTTCATTCCAAATATGGCCATTTGTTAAGGATACCTCGTAGGCCAAAACCTGGCACTTATCAAAGTGCGGAGGAGTTAGACGCTCTCGAAACTTCACACTTTCTTGATTGGAGACGAAAATTAGCCAAACTTTCAGAGGTTTATTAACAAATATTTTAAATATATTTTATCATTTCTTTCAGGGGAGTAAAATTGTTATAACTCCATTTGAACGAAATTTAGAAGTATGGCGTCAATTATGGCGTGTTGTAGAGCGTAGTGATGTTATTGTGCAGGTTTAGTTTTAATAAATTAATTATGAAATAAAATTTCTTTTTTAAGATTGTTGATGCTCGAAATCCATTGCTTTTTCGAAATATTGACCTCGAAAATTTCGTAAAGGAAGTTGATCCATTGAAGAAGAATTTGTTACTAATCAATAAGGCTGATTTGCTTAATGCTGATCAAATTGTTTGTTGGAAAAGATATTTTAAGGAGAGGGATATTCTTGCAATATTTTGGTAGAATTTATTAATATAATGAGAATTTGTCAATTTTTAATTTTAGGTCTAACAGACAAATTGTTGATCTAAATATTAAAGAATTGAGTGAATCAGAATATCCAAATAAAGATACAGAGTCAAGTGAAGAGTCTGACGAGGATGTCGAAGAACTTGACGAAGAAGAGAACGTTGAAGAGTCTGAAGACGAGGAAGAGGATTTATTGAATGAATCTACTGAAGAATGTGAAACACCCATCACCGAGATATTCCCACAGATTGAAGATTCTGACAAAGATTTTGTTGAATCTCCATCAGTGAGTTATAAATATTTTTTAATTAAACAAATTTTAGGAACTTTTACAAATTTTTGAATCATTTGCTGGATCAACTTCTCCGAAGGCTAAAGATCAAGTAATTGTTATTGGAATGGTTGGTTATCCAAATGTTGGGAAAAGTTCAACAATTAACAGATTAATTGGTACAAAAAAGATAGCTGTCTCATCTACCCCTGGAAAAACAAAACATTTTCAAACACTTGTGGCAAACGAAAAAGTTTGTAAAATTATAAATATTTATTTTTTAAATTTATTTAATAATAGATAACGTTATGTGATTGTCCTGGACTTGTAATGCCTTCTTTTGGATTGAGTAACAGTGAAATGATTTTAAATGGTATTTTATTTTTTACGGTTGGGCGCCTCACCTCGGTTTTTGTTTTATTTTTAATTTGGGAGTTAATACAAACGCGTGTTTAGTGCATTATCAAGATACTATATTACAATTTTTTTTAAGATTATATATATTTAGGAAACATGGATAAAGAAATTTACAATTTAGCGGCATTTTATTTATAAACGATACTAATTAAAAACAATCTTTTTTTAAGGTATATTGCCAATTGCTCATATGCAAGATTATTATTCACCAATTTCTCTATTATGTAATAGAATTCCTCGTCATGTCCTACAAAGACATTATTCTATTTTATTACCTAAGAAAGAACCCGTGCAAGCGCATGATTTTTTAACAACCGTGGCTTTCCTAAAAGGATATATGAGTTCATCTGGAATTCCTGTAATTTTATATATCTTTTAAAAATAAAGAATTTTATTTCTTGAAAGGATTGTTCAAGATCTGCTAGACTAATTTTACGAGAGGCTGTTCAAGGAACACTTCGATGGTGTATTGCTCCACCAGGAATATCTCAAGAACAATTTGATAATTGGACATATAAAGAATTTATTGAAAACTCTGCAGGCAAGGAAATTGGCAAAAATTTACTTGAACAAATGCAACGAAGAGATCTTTTATTGGATATAAATTGTGAAAATGAAGAATTTAATAAAACATTAACCAAGAAAAGTCAAGTTGGGACACGAATTGAGAAAGAATTTTTTCCACAAATGGAAGGTTTTTTGTATTTCTTTTATTTTAAAATAATTATTACAATCATTTAGATGTTAAAAAAGGTGTTGCAACAATGAGATTAAAAGGAGAAAGTTTAATAGGAGAAGAAAAAAGAACTAAAAAGCATTTTAATAAAAATAAAAGGCAAAAGCTTCGACGTATTTTTGTTTCAACAAGTTATGTTTAAAATATGTGATAAACAAAAAATTGTTTGATGTCTTCCTAATTTATTTCGTTTTCAAAATATGATTTTAGAGGATCAAAAATAGAATTTTAAAATTTAAAGACGTGTTTTTTAGTGTTAGCGCAAGACAGAGTCATGTTCTGACTCGAATGCACCCATTTTAGACAGCGTAAATTTTTTAAATTCACCATCCCAGTCTCACATGTATTTTTTGTGTTCTTACAATTTGCTGTTTATGTTGACACGAATATTTTTGTTCCAACTGCCGAGGGATCTTATATCCTTGGGGGCCAGTGCTTGTGCGATGTTTACAAGGAAGCTACAAAGTAGAGAGAAAATCCCGCCAGGATTGACTCTGTTAGAAGATGTCAGCCAGCTTTCTCCGTTGGTTCAACGTATTATTGGTTTGGCTTTTGAATTTTTAGAATCTCGCTTAATTTTAAATACTTTTAGGGCAAAATCCAGGCGCTTTTACTTTGCAAGGGACAAACACTTATTTGGTTGGCAATGGAACAAAGTATTTAAAAATTTATGAAAAAATTACAAATCTAATTTAAAAATTTAGTAAAATCCTCATTGATACTGGTGAGCCAAATAGCAGGCAATATTTGGACAAATTAATTGATTCTCTTAGCAAAAGTTCAAGCAATATAGTTGCTATTGTAGTTACACATTGGCATGCGGATCATTCTGGAGGTATTGGACAAATTCTACAACATTTTAAAAAAGTTATTTTTTTTTATTTTGATTAAATTTTTTTTTCTTTAGCTGTTTTCCTTTTTTGACTAAAAGCCTTATAATTTTTAAGGATATACCAATCTACAAACTTCGTCGCACAGATGGCCAACCAGAACAAAGTGAGATGAACTTTACTTTTGTGGAGGATGGTCATGAACTTAGTGTTGAAGGGGTGACGCTTCGGTAAACGTTTTTCATTGTATGGTTAGGAAGCACTTGCATTATTCCGATCTCTAAAGTCCAATTCATTTTCAAAATGAATCTATAAAACTGATAAGATTTTTATCCTGCTTTTTCATCTCTAAATAAATTTGAGAGCCTCTAGTAATTATTCTATATTTTCACAGTTTTGTTTTTACTCCTGGTCACACTTCTGATCACACGTCTCTTTGGTTAGAAGAAGAAGGAACATTATTTAGGTTTTTTAAATTTAAATAACCATCTAAATAAAATAATTTAGTGGTGATTGTATACTTGGTGAAGGCTCGGCTATTTTTGAGAATTTGGATGATTATATGAAAAGTCTTCGAAAGCTCTTGGATTTAGCACCTAAACGAATATATCCAGGTAAAGATTGAGAAGAAAAGTTTAAAATTCATAAAATAATTTTAGGCCATGGTCCAGTTAAAGTATAGTTTAAGATATACTTAATTGCCACAAATTAAGAAAAAAACAAAAAAATATATTTTATAATCATGGCTGGAAAACGTACTAGGCATGATGCTGGCTTTCCTTCACCAGCTTCTTCTGACTTAATTGACAACCAAATTATGGAGCAGCTAAAATTAGCTGCCACAATTGACCTTTCAGCTATTTTAGCTGACGAAAACATTTCGCCTGGAATCAAAGCAATTTTACAGCAACAACATGCGGCAAATTGTGCTTTATTTAAATTCTTAACAATGCAACAACAAACGGAAGATCCAGCTGAAAAGAAAGAAAGAGAACGAAGTGTGGTCATCATAGGGATCAAAGAATCTCCTAGCGATGTGCCGTCAGAACGACATAAAAATGATGTTGCTATGGTAACAGGCTTGTTTGATCAGCTGGGGATTGAACCAACCCCAGTCGTATATCGATTAGGGCGGCAGAGTGACCCAGCCCGAAAAGGTCCTCGTCTCATTAAAGCAATACTACCAGCAAAATTTTTTCAGTTCATGGTCCTTGGTGCGTGGAAACGGTGCCGTACAGACATCAGGAAGCAGCATGGATATGAGAACATGTTAATAAGGCCTTCGTTAACATTGGAACAAAGAATGAAAGAACGAGAAGAACGGAAGTTTAGAGACAAGACTCCAGACAAGAAAAAACTATTTCCGCGAACTTCCAGTCTGTTATCAGGTTAGCATATGGATTCCAGTCTACATAATAATATTGACACAGGTTTAAAATTTTATAATCGCAATTTCTTACCCCATGAATATTCATTAAAAAACCCTTGCCCTTTATTTATTCAAAGTCTTGGACCAGTAAAAAATATACGGAAACCTATGCAAACTTGCTTAAATTCTATATCAAATGTACCTTTAACTGAAAAAACATTTAATGAGCCATCTACTTATAGACCTAACAAAAACAAATTTTTATTTTCAAAAAGCAGTAAAGATGTAATCCTAGCAAACCATTTTAATTGTCAATCAATCATGAACAAATTTCCCATTTTGTATCAAAAAATTACGGAATACCAACCTGATTTAATTTTTCTTACAGAAACCTGGACCACCGACTCTAAACCTATATCTTCTAAACTTTCCTTTAACGGTTGTTATGATGTTAACATTTGTAATAGGGATTCCACATATAAGTCAAAAGCAGGTGGTTGTGCAATCCTTGCCAAAAATACTATCAATACCTTTAATAAGCTATCACTTTCATGTCACGGCATAGATATTACCATTACTGACTTATTATCAAATAACTCCAAAATAAGAACTATTTGCGTATACAGACCTCCGAATTCTCCTAAACAGGCTACAAAAAAACTAATCAAAATCATTCAAGATAATCTTACAAAGCATACTATAATCACCGGTGATCTAAACACTCCTTCCATTAATTGGCTTAATAACTCATCTTCTAATGGCTCAGATACACTCCTTCTTGAATTTTTTCTTAACTTCAATTTTGTACAACTAATTAATCTTTCCACACATACAAAAGGTGCCATACTCGACCTATTACTTACAAACTCTCCTTCCATAATTTTAAAGCAGTCGGTCGAGCCTGGTATCTCTGATCACCACTCTCTCCAATTCACAATCTCCATGCCCACACACGTTCAAGATACAAAACATGTTTTAAACATGTCTATTACTAATCTCACTAAACTTAATCCCATAATTGCAAGGCTTTCCTCTCACTTCCTTTCACATGACTATAATATTGAAGATAAATACAAAACCTTTATTAAATATATTCATAATATCTTTAACATTCATATTCCAATAACAAAACTATCCAACAAGATAAAAAACATCACTTACCCCAAACATATAAAATCCTGTCTTAAACGACAGCGAATATTGTTCCACCGTTCAAAATCAAATCCTATCTACAGAAAACAATATTCCGAAGTATCTAAAACAAGTAAACATCTGATTAATAAGTTCCACAAAACTCGTATAAGTCAACTACTTAGTAATAGAAATAAAATCTTTAAATTTATACAATCTTCCTCTAAACCAAAAATCAAAATTCCTACACTTATTTTAGAAAATGGATCGTTTCTAACAGATGACATCAGTAAATGCAACCATCTAGCTAATCTCTTTGAAAAGTCCTTCAACAATATTGCTACTCATCCACCCCCTCCTCTAACAATTCATGCTAAAAATATCATTGAAGATATCGATTTTGATATCTTAACAGTCTCATCTCTTTTGAAAAAATGCCCAAATAAAAACTCTACCTCTCCAGATGGAATTCCATTCACTTTTTTACGATCTTGTTATCAAACATTAAGTCCAACAATTACTGAACTTTTTAGAATTACACTTGATTCTGGGATTTGTCCCTCTATTTGGAAACACTCCATAATTACCCCAATCTTTAAAAATGGAAAAAAATCTGACCCTAACAACTATCGTCCCATTGCCCTGACATGCACTCTCTGTCGAACATTCGAGCGTATAATCTCGTCAAAAATTATTGCATTCCTTACCTCACAGGATTTAATCGATACCAATCAATTTGGCTTTCTCCCAAAGAGATCCACAACTGAACAACTAATCTCATCTCTCTATCACTGGTACAATGGACTTTCTAAATGTAAACCAACCGATATCATATATATAGATTTCCGTAAGGCCTTTGACTCTGTCCCAATTAATTTCCTTATTCATAAACTACATCATTATGGAATACAAGGAAAAATCCTTAAATGGATAATCAATTTCCTAACTAACAGAACTTTCTCTGTAAAATTAGACCAATCAATCTCCACGCCACGCAATATCAATTCGGGAGTTCCCCAGGGATCTGTCTTGGGCCCTCTATTATTTTTGATATACATTAATGATCTCTCCTTAATAATCCCTCCCCCTGTCCAAATAAGACTTTATGCTGATGACTTGAAAGTCTTTGCAACTCATGACTCTCCCTCAGTACAACCATTACTTCAAACTGCTATAAATAACATATCTGAATGGAGTAATAATTGGTCACTTCCCATCTCCCTTAAAAAGACTACAACTATCAGAATTGGGTCCAAAACTAACATTCCAGTGTATTATCTCCAAAATGACCCTATTCAGCGCTCAAACTCAGTCAAGGACCTTGGCATAATAATTGATGACATGCTATCATTTAGGGAACATGTTTCTCAAATAATCAAAACAGCCTATCTTCACGCCTTTCATCTCTTACATAACCTTAATTCATCTAACCCTAAGATTTGGGCTAACCTCTTTAAAATATATGTATTACCCCATCTTGAATATGCCTCCCAAATTTGGAATCCTCATCAAAAAACGTTAATTAATAAAATTGAAAAAGTCCAAAAATTTTTTACTAGAATTGCTCTTTTTAAATGTAACCTATTTTCAAAACATTCAAGGATAGCTTATGAAAGGAGACTTCAAATTTTTAATTTACAACCACTATCCATTAGAAGAAAAATCATTGACTTAGTTACACTGTTTAAAATTTGTAACGAATTTAGTTATCTTAACTATAGACTATTTATTACATTTAACCAAAGACCATCTAGGAAACATAAATTCCAAATTATTATTTCTCATAAAAATAATAAAACACATAATTCATTTTTTAACAGAACCATTCATGACTGGAACTTTCTACCGTCAGATGCTTTTGAAAATAAAAATCCAACAAAATTTAAACTTTGGCTCATTAAATTTTTCCAGAATGACTTATAATTACTTAAATTATTTATTTTTTAAATTTTTTATTTGCTCAGACTCAAATGACAATTTATTTTTCTTTAAATTTTTCTTGTGGCAATTAAAACACATTCATTGTTCACTAAAATAATTCTTATTATCAATCTATTAAATTTCCTTTTCAGATATACTTTAATTGCCACAAATTAAGAAAAAAACAAAAAAATATATTTTATAATCATGGCTGGAAAACGTACTAGGCATGATGCTGGCTTTCCTTCACCAGCTTCTTCTGACTTAATTGTATTTATTTTAAATTATTCGTGATCCCTCACAATTCATTTTTTTTTTAATTGCCACCATGTGTTGCATTTAATTGTTTGCAATCTGTTGGCTGGAATAAATTATTAATTAAAAAAATTTATTTCGTTTTCAAAATATGATTTTAGAGGATCAAAAATAGAATTTTAAAATTTAAAGACGTGTTTTTTAGTGTTAGCGCAAGACAGAGTCATGTTCTGACTCGAATGCACCCATTTTAGACAGCGTAAATTTTTTAAATTCACCATCCCAGTCTCACATGTATTTTTTGTGTTCTTACAATTTGCTGTTTATGTTGACACGAATATTTTTGTTCCAACTGCCGAGGGATCTTATATCCTTGGGGGCCAGTGCTTGTGCGATGTTTACAAGGAAGCTACAAAGTAGAGAGAAAATCCCGCCAGGATTGACTCTGTTAGAAGATGTCAGCCAGCTTTCTCCGTTGGTTCAACGTATTATTGGTTTGGCTTTTGAATTTTTAGAATCTCGCTTAATTTTAAATACTTTTAGGGCAAAATCCAGGCGCTTTTACTTTGCAAGGGACAAACACTTATTTGGTTGGCAATGGAACAAAGTATTTAAAAATTTATGAAAAAATTACAAATCTAATTTAAAAATTTAGTAAAATCCTCATTGATACTGGTGAGCCAAATAGCAGGCAATATTTGGACAAATTAATTGATTCTCTTAGCAAAAGTTCAAGCAATATAGTTGCTATTGTAGTTACACATTGGCATGCGGATCATTCTGGAGGTATTGGACAAATTCTACAACATTTTAAAAAAGTTATTTTTTTTTATTTTGATTAAATTTTTTTTTCTTTAGCTGTTTTCCTTTTTTGACTAAAAGCCTTATAATTTTTAAGGATATACCAATCTACAAACTTCGTCGCACAGATGGCCAACCAGAACAAAGTGAGATGAACTTTACTTTTGTGGAGGATGGTCATGAACTTAGTGTTGAAGGGGTGACGCTTCGGTAAACGTTTTTCATTGTATGGTTAGGAAGCACTTGCATTATTCCGATCTCTAAAGTCCAATTCATTTTCAAAATGAATCTATAAAACTGATAAGATTTTTATCCTGCTTTTTCATCTCTAAATAAATTTGAGAGCCTCTAGTAATTATTCTATATTTTCACAGTTTTGTTTTTACTCCTGGTCACACTTCTGATCACACGTCTCTTTGGTTAGAAGAAGAAGGAACATTATTTAGGTTTTTTAAATTTAAATAACCATCTAAATAAAATAATTTAGTGGTGATTGTATACTTGGTGAAGGCTCGGCTATTTTTGAGAATTTGGATGATTATATGAAAAGTCTTCGAAAGCTCTTGGATTTAGCACCTAAACGAATATATCCAGGTAAAGATTGAGAAGAAAAGTTTAAAATTCATAAAATAATTTTAGGCCATGGTCCAGTTGTTGAAGATCCAAAACAAAAAATTCACGAATATATTGAAAACAGAAATAGACGAGAACAAGAAATTTTGAGAATAATTTCAAATAATGGACCTTCTACAACTATGCAAATAACTAATTCAATTTATACGGTTTTTGCAAATAAATATTTGATTATTTTTGATTTTTAGGATATTCTTCCTTCTCGACGTATAGGTGCCTTATTAAATGTTAGACACCATTTAGTTAAACTTCTGTCCGAGGGAAAAATTCTAGATATTGGGCCATCGATTGGAGGATTAGGTTTTGGTCTTTACAGAATAGTGGAAGAAAATGGGAAGAATAAAAACAAATTGTGATTTATGTATAATGGGAATTTTTTTATCTTTAGTTTTTTATAAAATATATATTATTCATTGTTTTTTTTTTTTAATTCTGATATTGTAATCTTCGAGTTTATATCTTTAATTCTATTAATTTATTTAAATTTAAAATGTATAGATGTCGATTGAGTCAAATCAATGTTCTTCTCATTTTGTTAATGGAATATCAAACAATAATTCTATCTTCCATCAATCAATTCAATATCCTGATGAACCGTCTGAGGGAATAAGAGCTTGTATTATTGGCCGTGAACGTATTTACAAATTATTGGTATCTCCTGATTTTGCCAAAACTATTGTTGATTGTTTTGTTCGGATTGTTGATCAAAATAGTTCAGATGACAGTAAAAAATATAAGGTAAAATATTAAATTTTGTTACTGTTGCATTAGATTGTAAGTGTTAAAATTTTTTGATGAGCATTTAGTTTTTGCTATCTAATTTCTTTTAAAAATTTTTCTTTTTTTCCCGAGTATATTTTCTTAAATTCGTTGGAATTATGTTAATAATGTTTTTAAATTTTATAATTTTCAAAGTACAAATAAAACACATTTAGATTGCTCGTGTTGTCTCTGTTTTGGATGGAGTTGATCATGACTGTTATGGCCAAAACAATGGAACATTGTTACAATTAGATGATAAAACTGAAATTAATTTAGATGTTATTTCTGAAGAACCAGCAGAAGAAATTGAAATTCAACAATGGTTAATGAGTATGATAAGAAAGGTATAATTGTTTAAAATTAGCACAGGTTAACCGGAAATTAATTCTGCAAGGGATCATCAACAAAAGTTTTTCTCCTTTAGCAGAGAAAGTTTTTATTGTTAGATTTATTAAGCCAAGGAACTGTTATTATATTCCTAGCGCCTAATTGTTGGATTCCCTTTGTCCATATTACATCCATATTTTTATAATTTTTATCTAAAAATATTTTTAGAATAAGCCAACACCTTCAAATGGTCAACTTAGAAATAAAATTACTGAAATTGCTTCAGCTCTTTCTTGGCCATTTTCTCCAAGCGATAAGTAAAAAGGAATTTTTTATAACAATATAATAAAAACTATTTAAAAGGCATATAGAAACGGATTATTATTCTTTATATGAAAAAACTAATTTAGCTGGGAATATTGATGATTCTGAAATTACTGATGTTGAACATGTCTTAACTGATGTTATTGAATGCTTAGAAAACGAAGAAGTTAATGAATGCCAAATGGATCAAGAAATTGCTGAAACTATGGTAATTGATCAAATGACTGGAGAACAGGTTAACTTAATTCTGATTAACTTAGTTTTGTTTATTTTAAGGTTTTTCCTGAACATGAAGACTCAGAAATGGGAATGAATATTGATAATATCCCCAGTGAATTTAGTCAAGTATCAGATAATAACGAAGGTCTTCGGCAGTCTAACAATCGTTCAAACCAGGTTTTTTTGAAATTATAATATTTAATGTTTAATTTACATGGCATTATTTTTTGATGAAATTTTTGTTAATTTATTTTATTCTACAGATTTCCTTCACTATTTTCCAATAATTATCTTCAATTTTAAGGTTTGTACCAATTCTGATGGTTTAATTGTTGGATACTTAACTGAGGATAATAGATTCAAAATTTATATTGCTGATGATGAAGGTATTAATGGAAGTGCTATATCTCCGAATAAACATGGAACAAAAGAGAAGAATTGTATTGAATATGTAAGTTATTTTAAATTATTTATAAATATCTATTCGTTAACATTTTCTCTTTTTATTTTTAATAGATTGAATATTTGGAGGATATTCTGCCAATTATTTTGTCCAAAACTTTTCTTATTCAAATTATGCATTCATCTGAATTTAATCAATTAGTTACTGACTGTTTTGTGTTTATTAAACATAAAACAAATTCAAATGAAAATAATGAAATGAGTATGGAATCAACAAATAAAGAAGAATATAAGGTTTTTATGAGATTTTTTGTTTTATATTTATTTATTTTTAAAGTTGGCGAGAATTTGTAAAGTTGAGGATACTGAAAATGTTTATTGTTATGAAGAATTATTTTACCAAAAAAGAATTTTATTAGATTCTAATGACGATATTTTTGAATTGTCTTTAAATAATGTTTTGGACAGACAGCCAACAAATGAAGAATTCAAAAATTGGGTTTTGGCTATTAGTAACAAAACTAAAAAATTGATTAAGGTTAATAATCATTTTTTGTTTTCTTTCTCATAACTTATACTTTCTAATTTCTATTTTTTACAAACTAATTAAAATAGATCTCTAATAATTAAAATTAAATTTTAGACAATTATACCAACTTTACAATTTGTTATAACAAAACATGTCAAAATTGATACTTGTAGAACAAATTCTTTGCGCGAGAAAAACCTTCAACTTTATAAATTAGCCAATTCAGAAACTGCGATTATTTATGAAAAACAAAAAAAGGTAAATAAATTAATTATTAATTTTTAATATTTCTTTAAAGGGTAATACTTAACTTTATGTCCCCCATTTTTACTATTTTCCTATTTTTACCCTTTTTTGGCATTCTCTGTCAATCCATCAATCAGAAATGATTAATTTTATTCATTACGTTCACAAGGATAAAAAAGTGAAACATGATGCCAAAAATATTTTGACTAATTTTGGTCTGGAACTCAAACTCATCATACGTTCCAGATCGGTGGGCCCATAGATAAGAAATGTGGAATATTTGTTTTGTTGTCAAATGTGTACCCTCAAAAAAGGTGCCACACAAATAACCTTGCGTTGCTCTACAATTTCTTGTTGTACAACGCCATGATCCGTATTTTTGACCTTTACACACTTTAATAGTTGTTCGACCTCCACATTTTTGGCAGGTTCGTTTTCCATGAAGAAATCCAAGCTCCTCAAGCCAGGCATCGAAATCGTTGTCACTTAGTCGTAATTTTTCATGAAGATCAAAAAATGTGAAATTTTTCAGTTGTTCCATAATTAATTTAAATGAGAAAATGACGATTATACACAATTCTCATGTTTGTTATATAGACAAAATTAATCATTTCTGATTGATGGATTGACAGAAAATGTCAAAAAAGGGTAAAAATAGGAAATAGTAAAAATGGGGGACATAAAGTTAAGTATTACCCTTTAAAGTTAACTACATATGATGAATTACTCCAAATTTTCTTAAAACGTTCTCAAATTGTCAAAATAATTCGTCAACAAAATTTTTCAAAAACAGTTATTGGAAGCTTTGTTAGATTTCTCTATAATTTGCCTAATATTCCTAGAAGTGAACATTCTCAGGCTCAAGACAGTTTAAGATATAAGGTTTTTCAAAATTGTTTTACTATATAAATTATTTTACTATATACTATATTGTCATTTTCCTTTAATGGAACTTATGTGGTTTAGGTACGCTTTTTTTTAAATGCCTCACTTTGCCACCTTTCCTCGCTCATACTAGCCTCAGGCAAACAATGATTTGTATACTTGACTAATATTACATCACATATTCCTCTAGCAAACTTTTCAAAAAAATAACCTGTTTTGCATGAAATTCTATGAAAAATGTACTGAACTCAGTACAGAATCCAGATTTAACCTTTTAAATAATCACAATTGG
>ABLG01001193.1:0-27735 GCA_000172435.1 Meloidogyne hapla | reverse complement strand
GGTTTTAAAATTTAATTTGATTTTCACATGAATAAAAAAATAATAAAATGGAATACCTTTTTATTCACATGAATGTCAATTATAAAGAGACCCGTGTCCGACAAAATTTATTTCTTAATTGTCTTTAATTATTGCACTTTACTCGCCCTTTGTTTGTTTGATTTTATTAATTTCAAAATAATTTTTATTAATTTAAAAATTAAAATATATTTAAATTAATTAATTATTTCTATTATAATGTGGAAAATTTAATGTGTTAGTGTCACCAAGGTTGCAGCGCGTCGAGAAAAAATCCGGATTTCGGGTAACCCGCTGCAACCCTCACAGCCTGACGATACTTTATCTCAGGATTCGGGCATTATAAAAAAGTCTGGCCGGAGCCAAAAAATAATAATATTACAGTTTAAATATTTTATATTAAAAATCAAACATTTTATTAAATGAAAAATTTAAAAAATTAAAATTCACAGGGATAAAGAAATTTAAAAAAAATATTTTTAATTATTATATATTATTTTTTGTAAATAAACATTCTTTTAAAATTAAATTGGAGGTGTGTAAATTGGACATTGAAATGTATCTGGCCATCTTTAAAAATAAAAAATATTTTTTTTAATAATTATTAAATTACCTAGAAATATTTCTAAAATGTCCACAACAATGTAAAGATTGAATAGAATTAATTATTTTATTATTTTCAAAAGAAGAAGTTAAATAACAAGGACCGTTAAATCGACTTGTTGATAATTCCAAAAATGCAGAATTTGTTGCAGCAATTCCACACAAAATTGAAATTACTTTAAAATTTAATTAATAAAAATTATTTTTTGTAAATTTATTTTAAAAATGTATATTAATTAATTTTTATTAATTTCTTTAAATTATTTCAACCGAATATTTACAAAAATAATTTTTTAAATTTTTTTTAATTAATTGACCAATAAGAATATTTTAAAAAAATATTATTTTTTAATTATTCTTAAATAAATAAATCTTTTGTTTTTCTATATGAATTTTGATTTAAAAAAATATTTATTTAACTTTATAATACATAATTTTATTAATTAATTTTTAATATTTTTAAAATATTTAAATTAAATAAACTAACCAATAACACTAATATTTATTACAAGTGTATATTTTGGTGTTCTTTTAATTACACTAAAATATTATAAAAAATATTTTTAAAAAAAATATTATTAACTCATTAAATGTAACTGGTAAATCATTAATTGACCGGTCTTTTTCTAATTTTGATTTTGGATTTGATATATCTTCTGATGCATGTAAATAAAGATAAAATAGACAAGGCATTACTGCAGATATTAAAGAAACTAAAAAAGAAAAATAATTTAGATTTAATTTAAATTTTTTGATAATTTAAGGAAGTTAATTTTTCTAAAAAACTTTTTTTATTTTTTAGGATTTTTCTTTCAAGGACAAATTTTTTTTATTAATTTATCATAAATATGCTCTCCTTTATTATCTTTTTAAAAATAAAACTTTACCACAAGTTCCGCCCATTAAATTTAAGATAGGCCCAAAACTGGGAACAGTTAATGCAACAAATACTAACGCAAGCATTACAAATGAACGAACAATTACTCTTTGCCAACAAAAATCTGTGAGATAAAATTAAAGATTATTAAAAAAGAATTTTAAAAATTATTTACGATGTGGAATATCAATAAAATGTTCAACTTCTTGATTTAATGGATTAATTACAATAGTTATTGTAAGAATACAATGAAGTGCAATTAATAAATTGGCTAACTATTTAAATAAAAAATATTAAAAATATTTTTTATTCTTGAAAAGAAGTTGAGAGAAAAATAAATATTAAATTAAAATTAGAAAAAAAAGACAAGACGTTTAACATAATTTTGATTTAAATTTTAAAACAGAAGAAAGAATCGGGAATTAACCAAAAAAGGATTAAGAGTTTTTTTTAATATATTTAATTTGATTTACTTGTTGAAGAATAGATGTTTGTATAGAAGAAATAATTGATTCTTGTAACGAATCTCCATAAACAAAATAACCAAAATAAGAAAGTGGAATATACATTGCAGCAACAGCTAATATAATTAAATATTTTTAATAATTAATATTTATTTAATTTTAATCATTTTATTTATTTATTAATCTAGAATTAAATGAGTTGATTTTAAAAAATAATTTTTTAATTTTAATATTATTAATTTAAATAAATTTAAATAATTATTTAAATAAATTAACCAATAAATGCAAATAAAGAAGAACGAGTAAAATTTCTCGGTCTTCTCATATCATGCTGAATTGTTGGAAAAACTCCATGTCCCCCAAAAGCAAAGAAAAATATTCCAATAGAAAGAAAATAATTATTAAAATTAAAATTTGGTTGTTTAGCAAAAGAAGAACATTTTGGTAAATCTAATAAAGTTCCCAATAAAATTATAAATACAGCTAAACAAGTTGTTAACATTGCTGATACAACTGCCCACCTATTAATTATTATTAAATAAATATATAGAAGATAAATTACCAAAAATCTTGAGGTGATTTTAAAAACGTTACAGGCAATAAAGCCCCAGCCAAAAATAAAGTCATAACACAAGGTCCAAAACTATGTGATGGACTAAATGATGCCCATAATTCACTTGTTATTTTTGCTGCCAATAAAATATAAACAACAGAAACACCAAAAAGCTTTAAAATAATAATATTTTAAATAAATATTCCTATCAAATTACCATAACATTCAAAGTACAAGAAGTTAAAAACCGAGCTCTTTCACCCATTGCACGAAATGCCATTTCTATTTAATTTTATTTTTTATTTTAATAAAAATTATTTTTTTAACCAGGATATGGTTTTCTACAATGTTCACGTCCATAAACTTCTGGCCAACGTCGACACATTGTCATCCAATTCTTTAAAAGATAATTTAATTTAAATTGATTATCTGAATTATCACCCTTTTAAATTAAAAGTCTCTTACCTACACTAGTTTATCTTTTATGTCCCGAAAGGTGGGATAATTTAAAGATCCTATTTTTACAAGGACATTAGCGTTTTTTTTAATTTATTATTAAGGATTGTATTTTTTACATCTATTTTTTTAATATTTATTTTACCTTCCCAAGAAGATGTGCAGTATAACAAAAAGCTGTTCCAATAAATAAAATAGAAAGTGAACCAATTAAAAGTCCAGAATTAAGTAAAGCTATAGGGATGGCAACAACACCTCCACCTGCCATATCAGCAATAATAAAAAGTGCTGCTGTTATCCAATTAAGGCCTGTTTCTAATCGACGTTGAACATATGAACATGCTGGGTACTTTTAAATATTTAAATTTTCAAAATAATCATTAGTATTCTTTTAAAAAACAGTCAGTATTTAATGAGTATTTTAATATTTTTAACAGTTAAATATATTTTATATTTAATTTTTAAAAATAATTAAAATTATTTTACCTTCTTTTTATTATTAGGCCAAGAATTTATATTATTTTCTAATTCATTAACATTTTCATTCATTATAATATCTTCAAAATCTTCTGAATTTTTAAAAATCATTTAATAAATATTTTTATTTGCAAATAATGATACTAAAAATATTTTAATATTATTAATAAAATATATTTATTTATTTAATGTATTTTGCATAAAATAAGAGGGAAAACAAAATAATAATTTTTATTTTTAACAATAAAATATTATTAATCCTTTTATTTTTAAATAAAATTTATTTAAAATAATTTTATTGATTTTTTATTAATAATTTTTATGTTTTATATTTACAATTAAATATTTAATAAATTACTGATTATTTATGTTTGAATGTTACTTTAATATTTTATTTTATTTTTTTACTAGGATAATCAAAAAAATAAAAATGAATGATTAAAGATAATATCTTTTTTAATATTTTTTTAATATACTTAAAATGTACTTAAATAATTTATTTTAGTTTTCTTTGTTTAAAATAATTTAAATTATTTTTTTTTAATTTCTAAAAATTTTACCAGATTTTTTCCATCCATTTCCATTAATTCCTTGCCTAAAATCCATTTCAAAATCTTCCAATTCTTCATCCTCTTCATTATTTACAAAAGTACAAAGTAAAGGTTGTTCTCCATTATTTGAATTAAAAAGACGTGTTTTTAAAAAATTAGAAGGATTTAATTTATTAATTATTTGAAATAATATTGACATTAATTAACTAAAAATTTTATTTAAAATTTTATTTTTTGAAAATATTATTTTATATAAGGGAGGAGAAAAGGATTAATATGTAAATATGTTTGGCAGGTACATCAAATTATACACGGTCATTCTTTTAGCTCCGCGCTACTATGTAGAGAAAAGAAAAAATTCTTTCCATAAAAGAACAAAAAAAGGATATTAAAATTTTTAATTAATAATTAATTTAGGAAGGGGTATTTTGAGAGGTGTGAATGAAAAGTTTTATTTAAAATTGGATTGATTAAATTGGATAAATAATATACTAAAAATATATTTTTATATTTATTTTGAAAAAACTAATTATTTTAAATTTATTTTTTTGCCAATCCATTTACCAGAAAAATTTATTAAAAGTTTTTTTAAAATAATTTTTAATTTTTGGCAAATTCAAAAGAATTTTCTTTAACTCTCATTTAAAACTTTTTTCTCTTTTTATTTGTTTAGTCCCTCTATATTGCTTTAAATATTTGAATCCACGTGTTTTTATTCCAAAACGTTTTAAATTAAAAAATTAAACTTCAAAAACTTTAAATCGATTAAATGCGCAATTAAATATATTTTGTAAAAAGTTTTTAATAAAATAATGTTTTAGAGAAAGAAAATATTTTTATGAATAGAAAAATGAACAAAAATAAAAATATATATTAGTAAGAGAGAAATTTTAAAAAATGCGGGGAGAACCGGTTGGATTGAAATAATAAATATAACTAACTTATTTGGAGTTTGAACGAGATGAATAATTTTTTGTTAAAAGGGAGAGAGATGTTTGTGTTGGGAGAAAATAAAAATCTATCTAAATAATAAATAATTGTATAATTTCTTTTAAAAATTTGTAATTTCTATAGATTTATTTCAAAAAAGCTGCAAAGCATAAGATGATCCCAATAAATATTATGCAAAAGAGTTATACCCACTACCTAAATTTTAGAAATTCATAATCTTTACTACTAATTTAACTAAACATTTATCTAAAGTCAAATCAGTCCAGGAGCTTCGCGTTTTCTGCAGAAAAATTTAAAAAATGCATTTCCCTAAAATTCGACATTCCTCTAAAAGATGATTTAAAAATTCTTTTTTTTTATGTTTACAGTAAGATATAGTAATATTGCGGCCGGTCCGCTCTTTTGTTGCCAAAAATCATTTTCTGTCAAAAATACGGTGGCACGACGTTACGTCAACGGACTTTTCGTCAATGGACTTTTCGTGAATACCTTTCGTCAATGGACTTTTCGTCTACGGACTTTTCGTCAATAAACGAATATTTTAACATGTGTCCGGATAAAACATCCAAATGACAAAACATCCAATCAGCAAAAATAGGACAAAATATCCAAGGACAAAACATCCAATCAGCCAAAAATAAGACAAAACATCCAATCACCCAAAATAGGACAAAATATCCAAGGACAAAACATCCAATGGTTGAATTAAGTTTTGGGAATGATTTTTTTGACAACTAAATTATTTTTTTGGCAACAGAACATGTTCAACACGAGGTTGCTGATATCCAAAAATGCTCAGATCTATTTCGGACAATATTATATCATTCGAAAGCCCTTGATGTATTGATTGATGTGGGACTGATCAGATCCGATCAATATTTAAAAAGTTATGAGCTGATAAGACCGGACAATCGTGATTTTCGATATTTAAACGTCTGTAACTTTTCAAATGATGATCTGATCAGATCAACCCTGTCAGTAAAAATGATCCTCACCTCCAGAGCTTTTGATTGATATATGAATCACTCAGATTGGATAAGAATTATAAAAGTTATGGGCCGGAAAAGGGCCCAGGGACTGAACCGGCGGAACTGAAACGTCCTTATCCGTGAAAATATAGTTAAACTAATGCAATTACTCCCCCATTTATTTTTAAAATACCAATCTATTGACGAAAAGTCCGTAGACGAAAAGTCCATTGACGAAAGGTATTCACGAAAAGTCCATTGACGAAAAGTCCGTTGACGTAAAGTCATGGAGCCAAAAATACACGTCTTTCATAATTTTAATTAATTTAAATACTATTTAACAATAAATTTAATTTATTTCGTTTTTAGCTTATATTTTCTGTAAAAAATTATGGCAATAGATCAACTTATTGAAAGTGTTTCTGCTTATCGGAGAAGGCCTATTTTTATGCATGCTTTTATTGTAATTAATTAAATTAATTATAAAAAATATATCAATTTATTTTTAGACTCCTTTTTTGGTCTTTCACGCTTGTTGGATAGCTTTTTGGCAAAATCTTGGTTTTGAAGATTATTGGGAATTTGGTTGTATAATTTCTGTTGGAATTTTAATTTTACAAGTTTTTTTTAATTTTTATTCAGATTTTAATTTCTATTTTTAAAGGCTTTAACTGCACTTTTTTGTTATTGGTTTGTTGAAGTTGATTCTTTTTTAAATTGTTCAAAAGTTTTTAATCTTTTAAATGATGCACAATTAGTTAAAGTCAAACCAACGCCAAATAATGGATGGACTGAATTTGTTCCTCTTATTAGAACAAAGGTTTTTTTAAAGAAATAAATATTTTTTTAAATAATTTAGCTTCCTAATGGTCATTTACGTTTATCTTTTTGTTTTCAAAAAATTTATTACAAATTTAATGAAGATTTGGGAGAGGTTTGATTTTTTGGATGAAAAATAAATTTTAATTTTTTTAGTTTAAAGCTATTACATTTAATACAAATTTACCTTTTCGAATATTTCAAGATACTAAAGGAATTGAAAATGAAGATAAAATTAAAGAAATAGAATTTGAATACGGAAATAATAAGTAATTTGTTTTTTATATTTTATTTTTTTTTATATTTTTATTTAAAGAGTTGAAATGGAAGTTCCAAAATTTGCTGAATTATTTACTGAAAGAGCGACTGCACCTTTTTTTATTTTTCAAGTATTTTGTGTTGGATTATGGTGTTTAGGTTTTTTTTAAATTTTTTAAATGTGGTAATTTTGGAGTATCAATCTTTCCTTAAAATAAATTTTTTATTTCAAATTTTATTTACTCCTCGGTATCAGATTTTTAGAATATTTTGAAAATGATAAAAATTAAAAAATCATCCAACACTGAAATTTGTAGGTGTTATTTATGCAGACCTGGCTTATTTATCTTTTATTTTTTAATTTAAAAATATTTTTTTATTTTTTAGAAGATATGTGGTATTATTCACTTTTAACACTTTTCATGTTAGTGACATTTGAGGTATAAAATTTTGATAAAAATTTGTATTTATTTTCTACTTCTTTAGGTCACAATTGTTAAACAACAAATGCGTAATATGTCTGAAATTAGGTTTTTTAGTTTTTTTTTAATTTTTAAATTTTCTTTTCACTTTAAGAAATATGGGTTCAAAACCTTATTTAGTTAATGTTTATCGTGGAAAGAGATGGAATAAAATATCTTCAGGTTTAAATAAATTTTTAGATTTTATAATTATTTATTTATTAGATCAATTAATTTGTGGTGATATTATTTCGTTGACTTCAACAAAAGCTGGAGAAGAAAAATCAATTCCTTGCGATCTTTTATGTGAATTTTATCTTTTTAATTTATTTAATTAAAATATTTTCAAGTATTGCGAGGTCATGCAATTTGTGATGAGGCAATGTTAACAGGAGAATCTATTCCTCAAATGAAAGAATCAATTGAAGAATTGGAAAGGGAACGAATTTTTGATTCAAATGTTGATAGTCGTTTACATGTTTTGTTTGGAGGAACTAAAATTCTCCAACATACACCACCAGGTTTTTATTAGATTGTGAATTTATTTTTAAAAATTTTTTAGCAAAAAACGAGGCAGGTACAAAAGCCCCTGATAGTGGTGTTATTTGTTATGTTTTAAGAACTGGATTCAATACAAATCAAGGAAGTTTATTGAGAACTATTATGGTAAATATATTTTTAATTTGGCAAAATTGTGTTTTATGAAACTGTCACCAGAAATTGTGAGACTTAAAATCACCAAAATTGAATGCTTTTGGATATCTTATTTATTATCCAATTTCTGTGATTTTGTAACTAATTCAACTCACAATCATGTTGAATCGGAGTCATTGGCCAATTAAATATTTTTGCTAATTTAATTAATTATTATTTTTTAAGTTTGGCGTTAAACGAGTTAGTGCTAACAATTTGGAAACATTTGCCTTTATTCTTTTTCTATTAATCTTTGCTATTGCTGCTTCTGCATATCTTTGGATTAAAGGTTTTTTATAATTTATTTCTTAAAGCATACATATATTTTTAAATATTTAGGAACTGAAGATGAAAATCGTTCTCGTTATAAATTATTTTTGGAATGTGTGCTTATTTTAACAAGTGTAATTCCACCAGAATTACCAATTGAATTATCTTTGGCTGTAAATAATTCATTACTTGCTTTACAAAAATTGGGAATATTTTGTACAGAACCTTTTAGAATTCCTTTTGCTGGCAAAATTGATGTTTGTTGTTTTGATAAAACTGGGACATTAACAACAGATGAATTAGTAATGGAAGGAGTTGCTGGTTTAAGACCTCTTCAGAGGTTTATTGTTATTTTCGACACTTTTTGGATTATTTTTATTTAGTGAATCTTCTGAAATACTCGAAAATATTTCTTCAAATAATACAGAAAATGATGTTTCTCTTGTACGTTTACCTTCTAATTGTGATTTAAAATCTGTTCGTGCTCTTGCTTCTTGCCATTCTTTGGTTCGTTTTGATGAAGAATTAGTTGGTGATCCTTTAGAAAAAGCAATTCTTAAATGGATTGATTGGAATGTTACAAAACGTAAATCTTTCTAATTTTTAAAAAGCTTTTTATCATTTTTTAGAGGATTCTGTTATTCCTATAAAGAAAACAACAAAGGTTCCTCCAATTAAAATCCTTCGTCGTTTTCACTTTTCAAGTCAAATGAAACGAATGACAGTCATTTCTGCATATCAAAATCCTGGCCAAACTACGACAAATTGTATTGTTACGGTTAAAGGAGCGCCAGAAGTCCTTCGAGGAATGGTTTGGATTTTTTATTTATTAATTATTTTATAATTATTCTCTTCAATAGTTCCATGAATTGCCTCCTTTATATGATGAACATTATCAAAGTCTTGCAAGAGCAGGTGCTCGCATTATTGCTTTGGGAATTAGAGAACTTGGCCCTTTGAGTACACAACAAATTCGTGAAACTCCAAGGTTTATTAATTTATTTGCTTTTGGTTAATAATTAAATAAATCAGGGATGAATTTGAGTGCGAACTTAGCTTTGCTGGTTTTGCTGTTGTTTCATGCCCTTTGAAGGCAGACACCCGTTTAATGATTAGAGAAATTATTGATTCTTCGCATCGGGTTGTAATGATCACAGGTGATAATGTATTGACTGCTCTCCACGTTGCACACGAATTAAAATTTATTCGAAAAAATAGAATGGCATTAATTTTGGATCAATTAGGTTTTTCTTATAAATTATTTTATTTTTAATTAATTTTTAGAAGATCAAAACAATCAAGATAAATGGCTTTGGCGTTCAGTTGATGGTACAACAAGTTTAACAACAGATGTCCTTTTAACCAAAAATCATTTACTTGCTCGCCACCGAAAATTTGAACTTTGTCTAACTGGCTCTTCTTTTGAAAATTTACATGATTCTCTTGAATCTTGGAAATTTAAAATAAGTAAAAATAATATTTTTATTTTTTAAATTTAATTTTAGTTCTTGAAAATGTTCGTGTTTATGCTAGAATGTCACCTAAACAAAAGGAAAAGGCCATAAATTCATTGAAACATATGGGATTTGTAACTTTGATGTGTGGTGATGGGTTGGTTCTTATTTAATAATCTTTAAAAAAAGAAACAAAAAATTTAGAACAAACGATGTTGGTGCCTTGAAACATTCTGAAGTTGGTGTTGCTCTTCTTTCACATCCAATTAAGAACGAAGAAAAATCAACATCACAACCCAATGAAAATAAACCAACAACTGGAGAAATTGATGCCCCAAACTCTTCAAAAACTGTAAAGAAGCCCCCTGTGAATTTACCTTCGTATATTGTATCTAGAAATGAAGCTAAAGGACCTGGTCGACAACAACAAATTTTAACACGACAAAACCAAATGCAGGTAAAATAAAATTTAATTTTTACATTTATTTGTTCTTTAAAGAATCGCTTGGATCAAATGATGCGTGAAATGGAACAAGAAGAACAAGCTAAAGTTAGATTAGGTGATGCTTCTTATGCTGCTCCATTTACATCAAAATCTACATCTATTCAGTCAAGTATGTCTTGAATTTCTTTAATTTTTACAAATCAATTTTCGTTTTTTATAGTTTGTAATATAATTAAACAAGGAAGATGTACTTTGGTTTGTTAAAATTATTTAAATATTTTTCTAAAATTTATTTGAAAGGTTACAACAATGCAAATGTTTAAAATTCTTGCACTTAATGCTCTTGTTCTCGCATATAGTCAAAGTGTACTTTATTTGGATGGAGTTAAATTTTCTGATACTCAGGTCTGGATTTTAAATTTTATTCTAAAAAATTTATTTTAAATATTTTCTTAAAATTTATTTTTCTGAATTTAATCATTTTTCCCTCTTTTTAAGGCAACTGTGCAAGGAATTTTCTTGGCTGCTTGTTTTCTTTTTATTTCACGATCAAAACCATTAAAAACACTTTCTAAGCAAAGACCAATGCCCAATATTTTCAATGTATATACTTTAACAACAATTACATTACAATTTTCTGTACATTTTGCCTGTTTAATTCACATTGTTAATTTAGCACATAATTTAGAAGAAAGGTTTTTAATTTATTTTAAATTAAAATTATATCTTAAAAATTTAAGACCAAAATCTATTGATCTTGAAAAAGAGTTTAAACCAAATTTATTAAACACTGCTGTTTATTTAATGTCATCAACACTTCAAATAGCTACATTTGCAGTAAATTATAGAGGAAAACCTTTTATGGAAAGTCTAACAGGTTTTTTATAAAAGAAAATTATTTTTTAATTTTTCATTAAATATTTTTTAATTAAAATATTTAGAAAATCGTCCAATGTTCTACTCAATAATTTGTTCCTTCCTAGTCATGGTTGTTTTTGCATCAAATATTGTCCCAGAAATGAATCATAAATTTGGTAAAAAGTTTTTATATTTTCTAAAATAAATTTTAATTTTTAGAACTTGTCCATATACCCGAACTTCTTCGAAATAATTTGGTTCTTTGCATAATTGGGGATCTTTTTTGTTGTTTTCTCATTGATCGTTGTCTAAACTATTTCTTAGGTGATGCAAGAATTAAATGAATTTTAAAAGAATTTTTCAACTTTTCATTTTTCCGATTTTTTTTACATCCTTTATAGTTTTTAATAAAAAAATTTTGTTGATTATTAGACATTAAATTAGTTTTTAAACTATGTAAATATCTATAAACCCTCTTTTTTGATGGAGGCTAAACTGACGAAACGGCATGACTGAAATGTCCCCTCCACCAGTGAAAAAGTTAAATTTCATGATGTCAAATTTTAAAAAATCAAAAACTTCACTTCACATTTTTGTTTTTTACATGCTTTTACATTTTTATCCTTACAAAATAAATTCTTTAAAGCATTTAAGATCTAATAGATAAATTATAAAAATATTATAACAATGGCTGGTGTTGTTACAATGATTAACAAATTGCTTGATTGGATTCGTTCTTTGTTTTGGAAGGAAGAAATGGAGTTGACGCTTGTTGGATTACAAGGATCAGGAAAAACAACTTTTGTTAATGTTATTGCGGTTTGTTTTTATATTTTTTACTTTTATTTTGGTTTTTTAGAGTGGACAATTTACTGAAGATATGATTCCAACTGTTGGATTTAATATGCGAAAAATAACAAAAGGAAATGTTACCATAAAGGTTTATTTTGAATATTATTGTTTGTAATTAAGTTCCTTTACTTAGCTTTGGGATATTGGTGGCCAACCACGCTTTCGGTCAATGTGGGAACGTTATTGCCGTGGTGTGAATGCTATTGTTTTTATGGTTGATTTTTTATTTTATATAAATATGTGTGTCATTTAAAGGTTGATGCAGCAGATCAAGGCAAATTTGAAGCAGCAAAAAGTGAATTAATTCAACTTTTGGATAAACCCCAATTGGTTAGATATAAAACTTAAAACAATTTTTTAATTAATTAAATTAACTTACTTAATTAAATTAATTAAAAGGAAGCAATCCCCGTTTTGGTTCTTGGAAATAAAAAGGATTTGCCTGATGCTCTTGACGAGGGACAGCTAATTGAACAAATGAATCTTTCTACAATTCAAAATCGAGAAATCTGTTGCTATTCGATCTCTTGCAAGGAAAAGTCTAATATTGGTTAGTTTTCTATTATTTTCTTACATCCCAATTAGATTTAGAATTGTCTTAATGTTCTCTGAAATCTTGAAATTTCCCATTATATAAAGCCTAGATCAGGATTCAAATTTAGATTTTATAAAAAATTTTCTTTTATTTTTTTAGATATAACGCTGCAGTGGTTAATTCAGCACTCAAAAACTGCTCGTTGATTTCTATATATTGTAAGTATTTTTCATTTTGTATTTGGAATTTATTAATTTTCTTCTAATGGGAGGCTATATATATTTAAGATTTTAATTAAAAGAATATTGAGGATTTCTTTTCTGTAAGATAAAAATATATAGCGATTACCAAAAATTTTTCTGACTGTTTCCTTATAAATAATCAATTCAAATATATTTTAAAATTTAAGTTCTGTGAAATATTGGTTTGCTGACTGGATATTTTTGACTTTATTTGCTTTGTATGAATTTGTGAGAAGATGAGAAATAAATTTAAAAATAATAACTAATCTCAGTCAGCCTTCTCTTTTATTGAGTGTCATTGTTTTTCTTTTCAAAGCTATATGTAACAAATCCACCGGTCACATAACTCTACTTTTGTATTTTTAAAAACAAATATTTAAAAAAATCCTCTTTTAAAACTCTTGATTCTTTTAAATTGTAAGAATAAATTTAACCTTAAATAAAGAAAATTAAATTCTTTTTAGATTAATTTTCAATTTACTCAGAAAAAATTTCTTTATTTAATTGTGAGTCTAAAAATATATTCTAGAAAAATAATTTTTTGAATTTCTAGGTTTTTATGATACACAAATTAATTTTAAAACTTCTGTCCTTTTAACTCACAATTTAATAAAAGAGATATTCTTTATTTTTTTTAATAATTTACAGCTATAGTGGCTTTGTTTAGTTTTCTCCTTTATCAATTAAAATGGCGCATTCCTTTCATTATCTTGTAAATTCTATAATACTTTTTAAATTACTTTATATATACATTGCTTTTACCTTATAAAATTGAATATCTTTGATTTTAAAAATTTTTTGATTTTGAGGCTTTTTTAAAAGGCAAAAATTATTATTTTGAAATAATTTTTATTATTTACTTTTTACTACTCACTAGGATAATTTATTGTCTTTTATTTGTAATATAAGAAAGAACCCAAAATTATTTTAGAGAAACATTTATCATTTTTTGTTTATTAACTAATTCTTTGTCTTCTTTTTAGTTCATTTTAATTATATTCTCAATTCGCATTCTCCTTTATCATGGTGTTGACCACGGTTAGTTTTTATTGAAAAATTAATAAAATAGTTGATTTTTTAATTTTGATTTTCTTCATTTTTTCAACTTAAATTCTTAACATTTAGGTCCTCGCAATGATGCGCTATGTGTCGGAGACAGACGATCGGGATTTTGTCGATCGGTTGCACAGTTATTTTACTACAAATCTTTTGATTGGTCTATCTATTCTTATCAGTTTTAAGGTTTAAAATCGTTTTTTTTTATTATTTTATTTCCCAACTCTTTTCTAGCAATTTGGAGGAAAGCCTATTGAATGTCTTGTTCCAGATATTTTTTCTGGTGCATGGGAACAGGTTTTTGAATATTCTTAAATATTTTTTTTTATTTTCTAAATTTTAGTATGCAGAGAATTATTGCTGGGCGCAGGTTAATATTTACCTCAAATTAATGAATTTTATTAATATAATTACAGGATACATATTTTGTTGCACCTTCTACTTTTGTGGAGAATATTTCTAAAGTTGATAGGGGACAGAGAAGAATTAGCTACTACCAATGGGTATGTTGATATTTTATAATTAACATTAAAGTTATTGAATCCTATTTGTCAAAAATTATTTTTTTCAACTAATTTATTCATTAATAATTGATTAAATTATTTTAAGGTTCCCTTCTTTCTTCTTATGGAAGCTGCTTGTTTTCGACTTCCCTACCTTCTATGGTCTTATATGTCTGGACATTCGGGCATAAAAATTAGTGAAATAATCAAAATGTCTTCTGACCCTAACAACATTAAGCCTGAAATTCGAAAAGCTAATATACGTGCCATGACTGTAATTTGTGTATTATTTTTTATTTTTTACAATTATTTTTTAAGCTTCATTTGCAAGGAGCTCTTCGTTTCCACAAACATTTAAAGAAACACCAAATTCGCCCTCATCGTGTTGTTCGTCTTTTTAATTTGCCATATTCTGCTTCTTATGTTACTGTTATTTATTTGCTGACGAAATTTTGTTATCTTTTTAATGTTTCTTCTCAACTTTTAATTATGAATAGGTTAGTTAAATATTATAAATAAACTGAATTTAATAAAATACTTAATTTCAACATCTTTGTGAATTCTTAACTCAAAAACAGTTTATCTATTTTTTACCCTTTTTAGTTTTTTGGAGACAAGTAAATACTCATTTTACGGATTAGGTGCTTTACTTGATTTGTTAAATGGTACAACTTGGGAACAGAGTGGAGTCTTCCCTCGTGTTTCTCTTTGCGATTTTGAGGTATTTTAATATTAATTTTTTAATCTATTTATTTTTTAAAGGTTCGAGTGATGGGTAATTTGCAAGATTACACAATTCAATGTGTTCTAGTCATAAATATTTTTAATGAAAAGGTTTTTTAAAAAGTTTTTAATTTTAACTTTAATTCTTTTATTTTTAGATTTTTGTTCTTTTATGGTTTTGGTAATTAATTATTTAATTAAATATTTAATTTTAATTAATTTTTAGGTATTTATGTCTTCTTACCTTAACTTTTGGTTCTTTCCTTTTTTGGTTAAGTGTTGTTATTTTCCCTTGGCCCAATCGTCGTTTTATTGCAATGCATTTGGAAATGTGTGAAATGATTTTTGATCCCTATGGTAAGGATTATAATTTTGCCGACCTCTTTGTTGTTTTGATTGAAATATAGGTGAGGGGTTGGAGAAATTTCAGGACTTTGTGAATACTTTATAAAATACTTTTTTTTTACATTAAAAATATTTTTTTAATTATTAGAAAGCACAAAAGATGTTGAACGTTTTATTAATGATTATTTACGTCTTGATGGCCTTTTTGTTATTCGATTACTTACCCTTCATACTGGCGGTAAGAAAATAATAAAATAGAATAAAATATAATTTTTTTCTTTTTCAGTTATTTTTGGCACAGAATTAGTTCAATCTCTTTGGATAAATTATTTTGGTTATGAAGGAACTGCTTTAAAACGTTGTTCTTCCTTTCCTGATGTTAATGAATTTTCACCAAATAACAAAAATAAAAAATTTTGTTTGTTTAATTTTTTGTAAAATAATTAATTTTTAATCAAAAAATATTTTTAGACGATATTGGCACAAATAATTCACACAATCGACGACGTTTTGATCGTCATCATTCTTCTATAACTGCCAACAAAAGCCCAAAAATTTCTGTAGTTAGTGCCTCTGAACAATTACTTCATCCTCCACCATTTTCCCCAACTGCCAAACGTGCATTAGATGCAATTGAATTTTCTAGAACAGCTAGTCCAAGTTCTGGAGCTTCTTCGAGGACAGGAAGTCCACCTGATGATATTGAGAAAAAACAATCAAGTTCAAATAATAAACCAAATATTCAACAAAGAAAGAAATCGCTAACTCGGACAGAAAGACATGGAAGGAAAATTGAAGGTAATGGGAGGATTTAAATTTTTATTTTTTTTTGTTTTTAATCTAACAAAATATTTTTTTTTGTTCTTCGCTTTTATTTAATCTAAAAAATTAAAAAGCAATTTTGCAGATTCGCAACCCTCAACAAACAAAGTTAAAGAAGAAAAACAAAAAGAAAGAAACCAAAAAGAGTCAACAATTGAAGAAGATTCAACCACAAGTAGTCGATATATTACTGCCAGAAATAGTTCATCTTCAGCATCTTATTAATAACTCTAATCTTTCTTATCAAGTATTTGCTGTGCAAATAAAAATAAAAGGATTTTCTTTTAAAAAGATGAGAATTTTCCGAATGGCTAGAGCCCTAAAACTAAGGAAAATTTTTTTTAATGTCTTGAGTTTTAGAAAAAACCTTTTATTATTTAAAATATTTTTGAATCTTTAATATATTTTTGCAATAACTTAAACTTTTTTGCATTTTTAACTTTTTTTTTTGAAATTTGCATTTAATAAATATACTTTTAAATTTTTAGCAAAAATAAAGAATAGACGTTTATTTAATCAGAAACGAAGTATAGATTAATTAATTATTATATAAAAAGAAATTTTTTTAAATTAGAATTTTAAAATAATATTTTATTAGGTAAAAGTTAAAATTAAATATTTTTCGAGGTTTCGGTTTAATTTCTAAAATTAGTGAGAATTTTTATTTTTTTTAGATTTTTCTAATTTTAAATTCTTAATTTTAAAATAAATTTTTATATATGTCAAAGGTATTTCGCAAAAATTTCTTTGACATGAATCTCTTTTATTAATGTTAGTGCACTTTGTTTTAAAACGAATGAATGTGAAAGCAAGTAATGTAAAATAAAGATTATAAAAATAAAATATTTTAAGAAAAATAGAGTATTATTTTCTTTTAATTTTTAATAAAATAAATTATTATTTTTTTAGAAAATAATAAAATGTTTTACAAACTATTTTTGTTATTTTATATTTTTATATTAATCAAAAATACAAATGGAATGTTTTTAAATTTTTTTAAGACTGAAGATGAAAGATTAAATTATATAATTCAAATTGGCGTTAAAATTTGTATTATTTTTAATTTCAAAATAGCATAGTTGCTATTTCAAAAATATTATTTACTTAATCTATTATTTACTTAATAATTCGAAAAAGATTCTTTTATTTTTGTAGAGGATATTTTAAGAATTTATAATGGAATTGATGTAAAATGTAAAAATTAATTTAAATTATTTCTAAATAAAATTATTTTAAAGATATAAAAGACGAAATTATTAAATTTAATGAAACAAGTTTTTTGGGTAAAAAAGATGAAGAAAAAAATATTTTTGAATTAATAAAAGAATTAAATAAAACAAATAAAAGATGGTTAATGCCCAATGAAAAACAAGGAAATAATCATTATTTAAAATTACTTTTAGATGGACATGCTATGGCTATTTTAATTAATAATTTTGGTGAAGAAAAAGGAAGATGTATGTTTTTGTTATAATTAAAAAATTAATTTTAATTAATTTTTTGATATTCTAATTTCAATTGCCTCTCTCTCCCATTTTTATATTTCTCTCTCTTTTTTAAATTTCACTTTTTGTGATATTCTAAGTAAAATATTCAATTAAATGTAGAGCTAAACTACAAAAATTTCGAAAAATTTTAAATTAGAATAAGTAAAAGTGACCGAAAATAAACTATAATGCTAGTATTATATATTTTGTTAAAAAAATATTTTGATCATAGTATTGAAAACAATGAAAAATTTTTAATTGATTACTCTTATTTAAACATTCATAAAAAATAATTTTTTTTATAAAAACTATTTCTTGTGGTCTTAACTCTATTGTAGTGTAGTGGTTAGTTAATACGCTTTTCTTGTCTTGTCTTTTCTGTTGAACTGGGTATATAAATGCCTAGTCTCTCCTTTAATTAATTTTTTTTTACATTTTTTATTTTTAATTTAAATTTTAAGTTCATTTTAATAGCCAAGGTTTAAATTTTTATAATAAAAAAGTTCAAACAAATTATATAATAAATGAAAATATGAAAGAAGAAATAGAAGATGATGATTATAATATAGAGAAAAATAATTTTAGAGGTAATTATACCAAAAAAGGATTTCCTTTAAAAGAAATGAGAACAAAAAAATTAAAAATTAAAGAAATTAAAGAAATAGCAATTAAAATAATAAATAAAAGAATTTGGAATAATTTATTTAAATGTCATAATTTTGTTTATGAATTTATTTTAGAAATTGTTGAAAATCCTCAAGATTTAAAATATTTTAATAATTGGCCAGAAAATATTCAATTTTTAGATAAAAGAATTGCTAAATTAGAAGAAAATAATTTAGCTTTTATTTCAAGTGTTGAACAACATCCTTTCTTTTTTAATAATTAGAGAAAGATGACATGAAGAATTTCAATGAAAGTTTTATAAATTTATTAGAAATTATTTAAATTATTTATTTAAATATAATCTAGTCATTTAATTGTTTTAAAATATTATTTATGTTAATAATTTTCATTTATTATTTTTTTAAATTAAATTTTATCAAAACTCTATATTATGGACTTTCAATATAATGGACTATTTCTTATAACTCCTTTGAATCTATTATATAAAGAAAATATTCGATAAAATAATTATTTATTTTAATTAGTTAAAAATTCTTTTTTTTACATCACTTGACGTTAATAGTTTGTATTTTGTGTAAAATTAAATATAAATGTACATTGATTTTTTAAATTATAGTTTGTGAATAGAATATGTATATACTAAATTTTTTATTTGGCTTTATAATTCCTTTTTTAATTTTATTTTATTTAATTGGAAGGAATAAATATTTATTTATTAAATAAATATACATTTATTTTTATTTAGTTATTTTAACAATAATTAATTTTTATTTGAAAGGTTTTTAAGTTTTTTTAATATTTTGACAATTTTACAGCTTAAAATAAAATTTTTTCTAACAAATAATTTTTATTCTCACTTTTTCTTGCCTGTTTTACTTGAATTTATTTTTCTTTTTTAAAAGCAATTTATTTAAATTAAAAATGGATTTAACAACTGATAAAATTAATTCTTCAAAATTTCCAACCCAATCCTTATTAGTCGAATCAACAACTGGAAATGAAACAAATTTAATTTCTAATAATGAATCTTCAGAAAATAAATTATGTTTAATTTGTGGTCAAATGAGTCATGGATTTCATTTTGGAATTTTAGCTTGCCGGTAAATTAATTAATTTTAATTAAATATTTATTTTAAATAAAGGGCTTGTGCTGCATTCTTTCGACGAACAGTTGTTGAAAATAAAACTTATTTTTGTAGACAAAATGGTCAATGTCCAGTAAAGAAAGGTTTTTTTAAAGAAAATTTTTAAAAAATAATGTTTTTTTAAAGAAATGAGAAATATGTGTAGAGCTTGTCGTTTTGAACGTTGTATTCGTTTAGGAATGATTAAAGAAGGTAAAAAATATTTTAATTTTATTAAAAAAAATTTTGTTGGCATTTTTTTGGTTACCCAATTTTTTGCAGTTAAAATTATTTATCCATTTTATGTCAATAAATAGCACAACATCCTAATTTCATTTTGATGGATTTTTTGATTATATATTGATTTAAAAAATATTTAAAATTTGTCCGCAAAAAATGTCCGCAAAAATGATTAGAAATAAATTTGAATTTGTTAATGTAACTTTCATTTAATACTTGTTATCTACTTAATTTTAATTTTATTTCAAAAAGATGTTCAAATGAATAGAGACCCAATTGGAAAAAGAAATAATAATTCTAATAAATCTTCTTTTAATGAAGAAATTAATATAGAAATAAATAATAATGATAATAATAATAATAAAATAAATAATTTAATTTGGCCAAAACAAAATAATATTATTTCAACAACAAATTTTGGTTTAAATAAAATAGAAAATTCAACATTAATTTCACCTTTAAATTCTGAACATTTATTAAAAAATAGTAATTCTCCTATTGGAATTAATTCAAATAGTTTAACAAAAATAGCATTACCACAAACTATTTGGCCTTTACAAAATAATTTTGAAAATAAATTATTTGAGGTTTTTTTTATTTAAAATAATTAAAATATATTTAATTTAAAAGAATAATTCATCATTTACATTATTACCATGTCCAGTCCCGTCAACTTCTTCAAATTCAATTCTTAAACGTTTACTTGATGGATATAGAAATTTTCAGGCATCACAAAAATCTTTATATACAGTTATGTATCCAGATAGTATATTCTCTGGGGAACAGGTTTTTTTAAATAAATAAAAATTTAATTTTTATTGAAGAGAGATTTTATTAAAATTATTTAGTAAATTAAGTTTTGGAAAACATTCAAGTAAAAAAGAATTTCAAAATTTAAAATTAATTTTTGTTATTTTATAATGATAAAAATTTAATTTTTTAAATATAATTTTATCTCTACGGTACGGACAAAACCGACCCTATCTAAAGTAGAACAAAACAGCCACTAATTCTTGGCCAGTATTTATTGTTAAACAATTACTGGGTGTCCACACATAATTTTACCTTCCCTAAAAAATAATTTCTAAAATAATTATTTCTTTTAAGTATCGAATGGTTAAACATTCAGAATATGTTAAAATGGAAAGAGGATGTATTTCATTAATGTATTCAATGGTAAATATATATATATTTTTTAAAAATAATTAAAAAAATATTTTAAAGTTAACAGATTGTTTTCCACAATTTAATTCTTTAAATCAAGAATTAAAAGTTTCTGCTTTACGAGTCTTTTCTAATCGTTTTACTCATTTGGATCAATGTTTTAGAAGTATTTCTGTATTTCCAGAAAAGGGTGATACAAGATTTGTACTTCATTATGGCCAATTTGTTGATTCTAATAAAATGGAATATTTTTTTGGTGATGAACAAGATCCGGCACAAACAGCCAATTCTTGTGTTAAAACAATTCAAAGATGTATGCAAACAGTTGATAGAATGAAAGAAATGGCTATTAGAGATATAGAAGTTGCTGCTTTAGCTGCCATTATTCTTTGGAATGAACGTAAAATTTTTTTTGATAAGAATTTGTTGAGGTTGAAGGGGGATTTATATAAACAATAGTCCTAACTAGATTTTTGGCAAAACTATCAGAAATTATCCAATTAACTGGTGATTATAAAGTTGCTTATGTATAGAACAAGAGGAGGGTATAGTTAATTCTAGATGAAAAATTCTAAAAAAGCATTGAAAAGAAAAGATGTGAAAAGATTATTTCCGTCCATATTCTGAAAAAAAATAATAAAAAAAAGTTGAAAAATAAGAAGGCTATGTCCTAAAAATATTTATGAAACCAAAATTTTAAATATTATTTCACTTTTTTAAATTAAAGTTGCTTATTTGGATGTTCATGATTCAAATGTAAGAGAAACAATTTATAGTGAATTACACAACAATTTAATATTAAATTATGGAATTGCAGCTACTGGAATACGTTTGGGTTTACTTTTGGATTTAATTCATGATTTTAATGTAAAAATATATTTTTTAATTTTTATTTAAAAATATTTTTTAGCTTATCGAAAGAGAAATAAGAGAAAGTTGTATTATTAATAAATTTTTTAATCCTGATTTTGCTGAAGTTTGGGAAGATGCTTGATGAATAAAGATTAATAAAATTTAATTGGAGACATAGCTAAAAATGGGGAAAAGATTTTTTTTATGGTTAACAAAATTTCGCGGGACCCAAACTTTTGGATAGGAACGCATCCTTGAATTTAAAAATAAAAATTTGCGCCCCTAAACTTTTCTTTAGCTGTGCTCATATTTATAATATTTTCCTAATTAAATTATCAATTAAAAACCGGTTAATTAATTATGTATTTATATAATTATTTGAGGCTATTAACTAAAATAATTTCATTTATAATTTTGTGATATTTAATTGTAAATGGCTATCAATTTTGTTACATGTTTTAGATAAAAATTTAAAAAAGTGTCATGATTGAGGATTGATAAATTTTTCATTTTTTATTTCTTTAATTGTTGAAGGTTCACCTGTAATATTAAGTGTTGGTGTGTCCATGCTGAAACTTTCACCACAACCACAAGTACTTTTTATATTTGGATTGTGAAAAATAAATTCTGCAGCAAGTTTAGAACGTTCAAAATCCATTTCAGAACCTATTAGTGTTAATTGAGCTTTTGAATCAATCCAAATAATCACACCATCCTAAAATGGTAAAAAATGTATAAAAAATCTATCCTAATTTAAACCTGTTCAACCTCTTCATCAAGCCTCCCTTTTTGATCAGCATATTCCAACGTGTAAGTTAATCCACTACATCCTCTTTGTTGAACACCTATCTTTAATAAAACATTTTTTTAAATTTATATTAAAGTCAACCTTTAGTGCCTTGGCACCAGGTTTTTGTTTAATAAGTTCCTTTATTCTAGCAACAGCAGCTTGTGTAAGACTAATTGCTTGACGACCTTTTGGACTCCCAAGTCTAGAACCAGCCGATGACCTCACCACTCTGGCCGATGCAAAAAGTATTTGACATAAACGCATAACAAACCCAACTTTTAACGAATAAAATGAAGGGAAATTATTTAAGCTCAATATTCAACAAATTGTTCTAGAATAATTTTCAACATTTTTAAATAATGACAAATAATACCGAGTAAAAAATCAGAAACTAAAACAAGAAAATACAAATATCATATCGGAATTTTATTCAGATTAAAAGAATTGTTTCCGGAAAAATTCAATAATACTACAAGAGATGATTGTTTAACTAAAAGAATGAGTTCATTTATTTAGACTTTGCATCAATTACATCTTTCTTCTTTGTACTCCTCTTTCAATAAGCCAATCCAAGAGCTAAACTTTCATTTTTTCAATTTATAAAATTTTATATTTTACCTTCTTTTGCTTCTTCTGCGAAGTATCGAACATCAAATTCTTGATCTTCGCCCATTTTTGAAACAAGTGGCTTGATCTCAGTATTTACTGTTCTGAAATATTTAGTTATTAATTAGTAGATATCAACTAATATAAACTAACTGGGCATCAAGGACTTTACCAATACGTGTTAAAGTTTTGGCCACATTAAAACGAACATTTGGAACAGAGTCATTGCACAGCTAAAAAAGAACATTTAAAAGTCAACAATTTAAAAAAATATATAAATACCGTTTTGATAGTGGGGAACATCTCATGCAATACATGTTCTTTTCCTAATGCTTCTGCTAAAGTATTGAAGCAGAAAAGACAAGTCATTCTATGCAGATAATTGCTGTCGGCTGCTAACTCAATAACGCGTGGAAGAACAGACTTTACAGCCCAGTCGGCGCCAAATTTCTCTGCTAGTTGTTTAAGTATGTTAGTAGCTGCTTCGCGAATAGCATAAACTAAAAAATAAAATCTTAAAAAAAATAAAATCATGCCATGGTCAGTAAGCCAATTCATGCAAAGTTTCAACAGCTTTTCATCGAAAAACTTCTGTCCAAGCTGTTCAGCCAACAATGGCATGTATTCAACGAGCGCAAGCCGGACACGCCACTTCCCGTCCTGGGCCAAGTCAATTATTGCAGGCAACAAAGAATATTGCAACTCATCGGCACCAATCACATTACTGACCTAAAAATGAATTATGAAGGAAAATTAGAAAAAAGAAATAATGCCTTATCTAACGAAGAAATTATGTTCAGGCGGACTTCAGGTGTGTCATCGCGTAGCATTGCCAAAAAGATTGGAAGTAAGTGCTCAACAGTGCTTTGATTGCCCAACAAGGGTGCCAATCCCATAACAACGTGTGCCAGAGCAATTTTTACATGTTGATTTGCATCAGTAGTTAGCGGTTTGATCACAGGGAGAATTTCACCAGTAATTCCTCTCTTACGACCTTCTTCGGGAAGAGCAGCACAAAATGCTATAAAATTCACATTAAATTAATATTACTAGAACACTTAAACCTTGTAATTTTTCTGCCGCAGCATCGCGAACTTCTCCCTCACAATCTTTAAGAAGACCTGTATACCAACCAACCATCTCCTCAATTGGAATTTTATCGCCAAAAGCTTGTTGTATCTGCTCATATAAAATTTATCAATAAATACTAGAATTAAAGAAAATACCTCAACGATTTTAACGGCTGCCATATAGCGCACACGCCAAGACTTGTCTTGGACCAGCTCTTTAACAATTGGCTTCACATGAGCTAGTTTAGTTGCATCATCACGTAACAAACCAACAATGACAATGCCAGCTTCCACAGAAAGAAGACGCACGGAATCCTAAGATTCTAATTGAAAAGAAAAACCATTTTCTACCTGCTCATCCTTTGCTAAATCCTCAAAGATTTGTACAACATCATTTTTCAAATAATCACTCTCCTGCACTTTTGCAAATTCGCCAAGTTTCGAAGCAGCAGCACGTCGAACCATTGGAGTGTCATCACGACAAAGACTTCGAAAAGCTCTTAAAAAAGCATATTAAATGGATAGCAAAAGCTAGAACAAAATAAAAATACCCGCGGAGTTCGGTCTTTCGTGCTGGATTAGCACGTCCATATGCTACACTGAATAGTCCGCAAGATGAAGTTCTGGAGGTGAACCAATCGCCTAAAAGAGAAATTAGAACTAATGGTAAATGTAAAATATTTGGGTACCAGATGCCAGACGGAGTACCATTGGGATGAAATATTCCTCAAGTTGTGCAGCGGAGTGTTTCTCTGCAATTTTTTGCAACGATTCAACTGCCTTATCACGAACAACAGTTTCCTCAATATTGGCCAAATTTTCCAATGGTGGAAGTAAACAATGAACGTATTCAGGTCCACCAACTAATGGTGTGAAATTTCCCAATTGTTCGGCGAGAGCCAAAAGAACTTCGTCTTCATCATAGATCGTATCTAAAAATAATAATTCAAGGCCGACGCAACTTAACTACCAGTTAAAAACTGAATGAGTTCTTTGCGCGTTCGTTCGACACCAAGTGCAAGAGCGATTGTGGAAAGTTTACGGATAGAGTTAAGACGGAGCTTAATATTAAACTTTTTTATAAAACTTAATCAAAAGTACCTGAACATCCTCGTTTCGAAGCTCATCAATAAGAACAGCAATTGGATAAAGACTATCTTCACCTTCTTGGCCACCAATCGCAGGTTGAACTGCAGGTGCAGTATTCATTTTTTCAAAAATCAAATTTCTAAGAAAAATAATGTTAGTTCAAAAGAAACAAAAAACTAGTAAACAATCCCGGAAGTTTTAGCTTATCTTACAAGAAGGGCCAAGGACGATTGAGTCTCGCCGGTTGAGTCTCCGGGCCCTTTTCCGGTCCATAACTTTTTTAATTCTTATCCAATCTGAGTGATTCATATATCAATCGAAAGCTCTGGAGGTGAGGATCATTTTCCTAAAAGGGTTGATCTGATCAGATATCATTTGAAAAGTTACAGACGTTTAAAGATCGAAAATCACGATTGTCCGCACTTAACAGTAGAGTGCGGCACGGGACGGGACCCCGAGCGGGGTCCCGTCCCGTTTACGGGGTTCCGGGGTTTACGGGGTTTAACCCCGCCAATCCCCCCCGTTCGAATTTTTTCAAATTTTCCCCCCAAAGTGTAAGTAAAAAAGTGAATTTTCTGCGCATGTGGCGCTGTTAAATTTCAAAAATTTTCGCCTGCGGCGCTATAAGGAATCTTATCTCTATTTATGCAAGTTGGGGGATCAGACTATTTAGACGGAGCTGGAGCGGCTCCGAAAAACTCTAGCTCCGGAGCTGGAGCCATTAACAGTGCTTTGAAGGTCGTACCAAAACTCGTTTTTTTCGTTTTGATGTTACTCCACTTGGCTTTGTAATAACTTCGAAATTTTCGCCTGCGGCACTACTATAAGAAGGGACTGCCCTCTTTTACTGAAAGTCGAGGACTCCCACCCTATAAAAAGCTTGATTTTTTTCAACTTGTGCCATAATTTTGAAAAATTTCGCCTGCGGCGCTTAAAAAGGTTTGTTATATATTTTTATTGATAGAAGTCAAAAACCCCGACGGGATCCCGGAGAAAATCTTCCGGGGTTTACGGGGTTCCGGGGTTTTCGGGGTTCAGCCCCGCCAATCCCGCCCCGTTAAAAATTTCTAACTCCAACCCCGCTACGGGACCCCGGAATCTGAAATTTCCGCACTCTACTTAACAGCTCATACCTTTTTAAATATTGATCGGAACTGATCAGTTCCTTTGGGATAAAGAATCAACACATCCAGGGCTTTCAATTGATATAAGATTTGTTCGAAATGGTTCAGGCCCAAAGAAGTTATGGACCGAGAAACGGAGCAGGACAGTTGGGCGCGGCCGATTGGGCGCGAAGACTGGTGGGCGCGAGATAATTAGAGACATTTTGAATGAAAAAGCCAAAACATTTAACCCAAACCCACCTGACCATAGGTTCTGAATTAAATAAGCCCGGTTACGAAACCCGTTTGCCCATTTGGAGACGAAAATTCCGTGTTTCTTATATTTAACATGGGGCGCCCAACTGTCCTCGCGCCCAATCGGCCGCGCCCAACTGTCGTGTACCGACCGAGAAAGGGCCCGGAGACTCAACCGGCGAGACTCAATGGTCCCCTACCCTACGAGAAGCGGAGCACCACAATTCGGCGCACACGATTCGGCGCGACACAGTTCGGCGCCCCATGTTAGATTTTCTTTTTGTTTTTTTTTGAGAAATAAATTTTTTTGGCGACAAAATATTTTTTTTGGCGACATACACTATTTCTTCAGGTCAGTTGAGTCTAGTAGGTTTGTTTTGTTCCTGATGAACGGCGTTTGTGTTGCCGTACCACAAATTGTGTTCTACGTTTGTTTTTTTAAAATTTTTATAAAATTCGAGGGAATATTTTTCAATTCGAGGGAATATTTTTTTAATTTTTTTTCTTTTTCCAATTCCAATTTTAATTTGGAAATTAATTTTAAATTATAAAACGGTCGTGGAATTTTTTTTTTCTTTTTTTTGGCGACTGTTTTTTTTTACGACTTTTTTGGCGACTGGGCCAGTTTTGGCAATTTGGCCCTCTGGATGGGCCCTGGGGGCCGGAATGGGCCAGAAACACGTGTAAACGTGTTCAGACATGGTCTCCTGGCCATGTCATGCATGGTGTGTGGAAGCCAACGTCATGTTCGACGTGTATGGCTTGTCGGATCGGTTTCGACGTCCTTTTGGACATGGTAGATGAAGCGGCGACATCGTCCTGGGGCCTATTACTCACCTCTAGGAAATTGGAATAAGAAATTGGAAAAATAAGCAATTTTTCAAGCATTTCAGTTTCTCATGTTTTTTGGTCTCCAAGTTCCAAGACTTGGAAAAATGCCGACTTGGAAGTCAATTTTTCCAATTTCCTATTCCAAGTGTCGACTTGGAAAAAAGGGCTTGGAAATAGGAAATTGGAGAATATTTTTCCAATATTTTTCCAATGGTACAAAATAAGTTGGTAAAGAATGTCAAT
>ABLG01001195.1:0-26031 GCA_000172435.1 Meloidogyne hapla | reverse complement strand
GCCTTCACGTTCGATAACTCGACTAGTGCTGTGGAATAAAATGTTGGAACATGTCCTACAGAGGCGGAACTCTAAGCGAGGAATATATTTCATTCTTACAAGTTTCCAAAGTGTTTTGCTTCTTACTGAAACTTTCGGTTCAGATTTCTTTACGGCATTCTTTTTCCCTAATTCTTTATCTGTCCCATTACTCTCTTTTAATATTTGATTTTCATTTACTTCGATAATTTCAAAATCCTTTTGCTCTTGCTTCACTGAGTTTGGGGAATTAGGTTGAGACATAATTTTCTTTTGTCAATTTTAAATTGTTCAAGAATGAATTGTGAAGTAAATTTCACTTTTATTTATACTCCAAAAAATGGGCGTGTCTAGGATCTAGGCAGGAGACACCAGGTATTAACCCCTTACGAATTTGACTATAAAAGATCGAAAAATTCGTTAAAAATTCATTCTATATTTAAAATAAACGAAAAAAAATGCCAAATCTCTTGGAAGAAATTTCAAAACTCCTGGATTGTACACAGGAATCAGTACACTCAAAGTTGAGTAATAAAAAAGAAAGAGATCAAGTCTTGAATCACATTAAAGGCAAAGCCTTGAAAACTACTTATTTTAATAGGTGTGGAAATAAACAGATAATTTATTGCGATGGAATTTCATTAGGTGGGTCTCATCAAATATTAGCTTATGGAAACCTACGAGCGCCATTTAATATTAGTGTTTGTGCCTATTTTCACGCCAGGCACAGAATTACATTAAAATATCCATTTCATCAATGTGTGCAATTTAAGAATTGCTACTACCCTTTGGAATTACTCGAATTTTGTCCTTTAAACAGTGGATCTGATTCAGATTGTCCTATAAATATGAGAAACCTCCGTACTCAGGCTACATCTTCATCTGAATCGGTTAAATCTTTGGATTCGTGTTCAACAGATTCAACATTCAAGGCTTCAAGCAGTAATGAGAAGACACCAGAACACACTATTAGAAGGGGAATTCTCTGGCTTTATGAGAATGATAAGAAATCATGGGAAAAGCACGACATTACTCTTTTTCATTCAAAGTAAAATTTATTTCTATTTTTTAATTTATTCATATTTTTCAAATTTATTCTTAAAATTGTTAATTTTGTACTTTTACCCCTAAAATTAATAACTTACCTTGCTTAATTTTTTCAAAAATTGTTCTTATATTTATTAAAAATAAAAGTTTTGAAATTTATTGAATTAGTTTATTAACAAACAATTTTACAAATTCATCGGGGCTATGATACATTTTTAAAATAGATAGGTATTTTTCAAAAGTACAACCATAAGACATAAAATACAGAAATACAATACAATGTTGTCCACATTCTCTTGATAATAGATTTTGGACAGGAATTTTATTTTTAATTTGATTTGGAAAGTTAGATAAGAAACTATTAATAGGATAAGCCAAATTTGGAATTAATAGGGAATCGAGTAAATAAATTGTCGTTTTATTCGGTATAAACATCGCTATCCAGTGGGATCCTTCGTTTGCTGATCTGTCGAGATTAATCACCATTGAAGCCGGATATTTTTTGATTTCTTTAGGAATTTTATCAGATGCAAAACATCCAATGAAGTATCGACGAGTAATTTGATTCTGGTATAAAATATTTTCAATTTGTATTGTGTCCATTAATATCGTAATCAGTACTTTGATTATTTGTTGTCTGTAGACCAGATATCTTTATATTAGGCTTCCTATTTATTTCACTCTTTATGTTGATAATTGAACGGAATTGGTAAAGTATGGCTGATACAATAAGCATAAACCAAAGAAATAATAGCGCAATACAATAAAAATTGTAGTTTCCTGAATTGTCCGTTATTTCAGTGCAAGGGATTGGTAAGTGAATTTCCCTATTCACATTTTCAAAAATATCGAATTTCTGATCATAATTTCTTATTTCGCAAGGTTTTTCTGTTGAAGGATATAAATTTTTCAAATACTCCTTGTATTCGGGAAGATCGTCTGTAGTTCGATTAGGTCCAAATTTTAATCGTAAATAATCCCTATAATCTGGATAATCATCAGCGTTAAACATAGTGGAAGGTCTATTTTCACAATCGTAAATTAAAATATTTATTAGCGCAAGAAAGAAAAAACAAATAATTATTTTTGACATAATTTGAAAAATTTTATAAATGAAAAGTTTATGTGAAAAAATGTCTATTTATACTGAGATATCACTGCTTATTGTCCTATTTCTGTCTAACATCAGTAGAGAGTCCACTTCCCCCATTGCTATAAGTACAATTCCCCCAGTTGGGACGGGTTTGTTGAATGACATTTTTACACTTGTTGTGCAATTCTTAATTAGATCAAACGTTTCCGGTCCATTGTCTTCTTGACTATTAGTTAAATTAAACACAAAAATGCAAAATCCTCCACTAGAAAAACGTTGCATTGAAATACCATTACTTTCAAGTGTTCCTGCATAACCAACGGCTTCTTGCATGTCATGAAATATTCTCGCGTACTTTCCATTTGGAAAATCAAGAGAGTAGGGGGATGCAGGATAAGTAACTCCTCCTGTTGTTATAGAAATGTCCCTTAAATCAAAATGTTGAAAATTAAATGGATGTGACTTTTGAGATCCAACAAAATCAGAATTCTTTATCATTCCAAGGACGACTCTTCTAGGTACTTGATCCATCCATAAGTTAGCATTAAATTCTGTTCTGTTCTCACTTATGAATAATGATTTTAACGAAGTTTTTCTCATTGGATAACGTGCTGGTTTCAATTCCAATTTCTTTGCAATATCGAAAGCAAGACTGTCCATGAGTTCAATTTTCTTGACATATAACTTGTATGCAAGAACTTCTAGATGAAATTTAGGATTAGCAGCGGTTGGAGCAATAATAAGGAAATCTGAATCATTGGGTAAAAGCTCAATATCTATTTCACACTGATTGACAAGATATCGAGGTTGGTTACAAATGTCCACGTCTAATTTTGAAATAAATTGTGCAGTTTTTTGTGTACCGTCAGTGGATGGTGCAAATAAGAGTTTCCTATTTTCGAACCCAACACCATTGAGTCCAATATCACCGTCGTCATAGTATCCTGCGACCGAGAGATAAGAATTTTTTACAGTCTGGGGATATGTAAGCTCATAATCGAAAATACTTTTGTATGCCATTAACGAATTTCCTTCAAAAATTTGAGTTCCATTTATACTCATACGACAATTTTTCCAAATTGTATGTCCAATAAGTTGACAGCAAGCGACATTGTCTGCAGCTTCCAAATCAACTAATTTTCCTTCTTTTTCTTTTTTGATTCTTAGTTCAGTAAAAACATAACATTTTGCTAAGTCGACATAATTTGTGCTTGCGTGAATTTTAAAGTGAAACGGGGTAATATTTACAGGGTTAAGTGTGAGAAGTTCTATTACTGAAGAGTTACTAATACTAACATTTGTGCTTGGTGTTTCAAAAAAAGATAATGCATTAGTAATTGCGTTGGCAGAATCACGATCTATTTTCTGGTGAATGGACATTTTTATTTATTTAATATAATCCAAATGTATCAATTTTCTTTCTCTTCTTTTTTTGATTAATAGACGGAAGTTTTCCAACTAATATTTGACTATTATTTTCTGATTTAAATGGCAAATGATTTTGTCCTTTTGTTCTTGTCCTTTTTATACTATTTTTTCTCGAGCGCATTCCAGTTCCAAATTGTTTCGGCAATCCCCCTTACTCTAATAATCTATCCAATCCACGTTTTCCTTCATTTAAGACAGTATTCTTTAAATTGTTTCCAGTTTCCTGTGAAGCAGGATTTTCAACTCTTTCTAAAATTCTTCCCCCCGTATCTAATGCTTCTTTAGCTACAGCTGTTCCTGCTCGCTTCGCATAAGGTAAAAGAAAACGCCAAAAGTGACGTAATACATCTCCTATTCCCCCGCCAGTTTGTCTTCCATACCCACGTTGGAATGGAGCATTACCTCGAAAATAGTGGTATGGTTCACCATTTTGTGATTCAGATATCCCTTCTCCAATTTGATTTAAAGAGTGGTGATCGTCATAACCGATTTCTCTTGTGTCAAATGGAATATGTACCATATTTTTTAAAGTTTAATTTATCAATTGATTAAAATAAATGTAATATATTATAAATGAATAGAGAAATATTTAGGATAAAATATTTTAAAAATTAAAATCTCAACATTTTATTAAACATTAGTGTAACAATAACTGTTCCATGGTCAAATTTTACTAAACTCCCATTCATCCATCTAAGTTCTATTTCAATCTCATTAATTTCTCTTGGAAGGACTGGAATGAACATTGGATGATCGTAGACTCTCTCAATGACACCTCCCGATTTATTGTCAACAGAGACGATCCTGAGCAATGAACTAACTGCATTTCCCATAATTACACTACTAGTTAAGCCTTTTGAGTAAACGGCAAAACTTGTAAATCCTCCTTTCAAATCGATTCCATATTTCCCAACCTGACCATTAATCACCGGACGCATGGGAAATCCGAGAACATAGCAAAGCTGTGGCGATATATTTATATGGGTAATTTCTGGATCATTGAACAACGCTCGAAAACGGTCTATACTCTCCATATATTCAAATTCAATGTCATATTTCAAATATTGATCCTTAGTTTCCTTTTCTTCAACTAGTACCTGTGTCTTTTCTTCTTCCTCTTTTTGTTCTTCAAATATATCAGGCGTAATTATTTTTGATTGTTTTTGGTCTAGATCCAGAATTTCTTGCCTCTCCATTTCTTTTTTAATTTTAAGTACAGTTTCCTTTCTTTCCTGTTCTTGCTCATATTCATGTCTACCCCTAACTACATCAATCATTTCATCTGTAATTACAGGAGGAGGAATTGGTATAGGTCTTCCTTGATCATCTAATTTTCTAGCATGTTTTAAATATTCTGGATGGTTTTTCTCTTCAATTTTTTGCATTTCTTTCATTTCATCGTTTGTTGGAATAATAGGAATATCAAAATTTACTGCACGTTTCATTGCCTCTTGTTGTATTGCTTTAAATCTGTTTCTTCTATATGTAGCTAATTTATTTAAGTTCTCTATTTCACCACTTAATTGGCTCTTTTTCTGTTCATCTTGTTCTTGCATATGTGCATCTCTCTTTTCACGAATTTTCCCATGTAATTCTTTAAGATCTCTAAAATTTTTTCCAAGTACATTCCAATGATCTTCTGGATGATCAACTAAAAATTGTTGTACATATTCTGAATGAGTTAGTGAATTCTGCTCATGAAATTCATCTCTTGTTGTTTTCAAATCTTTGTCTATAATAGCAGATTCTAGTGCTTCCAAATTCTTTCTCATGCGTTTAATTGAATTTTTAAACCTTTGAATTTCCTGGTTTGAACGAGCACTTGCGTTTTCACCTTGGTCCTTGCTGTTATGTCCTTAACTTGCGGTAGTGTCCAAGGAATAACAGACTAACAGAATGACTAACAAATGTTCTTTATCACAATAGTAATACTATAACAGGTGAACAATAGGAATATGACTAGGTTGCTGGAGCGTAGGAATAAGACTAATACAAGACTGTAACTGACACGACTAGACACACAGGCTGGCTAAAACCTTAGCCTTTTATACTATACCACAATACCTAACACCTTCCTCCTTTAAATAAATTACGAATTACATCAAAAGGAATATGCTCTTCACAAAATCTGAATTTGGCTGTGCTTCGACTTCTCCAGCAAAACAAACAAAAAATACATACAAAGGGCCAAAATTACAATACAAACAAAAACAAAGGGGGACAATACAACAAAACAAAAAAATGAACAACAATATTATCACAATTTGTTTACCACATAAAATAGCTCCAAGATTTCTTCGTCTCAACGTCTTTGGTCTGTTCAACGTCCCGTTCCGCGTGCAACTGCTTCTGTTCAGAGCCATTCTTCGACTGTGAACAAGTCTCTATTGGACTGATTTCAAGAATTTGACTGCGACGACTATTTTGACTACAAATTGAACTTACTTTCGTTCGAATACTTTTTTCAGAATACGACTGACTACCACATGACTGCATCGACTTTGGCTTCCTAATGTGCCATTCATCTCTACTGACCACGGTTTTCAACTTCGGGACTTCGACTTTATATTTACTCCCGAATTTACTCAGAATCGTCCCTGGCATCCATATTATTTTGCCCTTTTTATTTAGATTCAAGACTAAGACTTCTATGCCTTCGTGGAATTGACTAGACTTACGCGAATAATTTGACTTCGAATGACTGACTCGACTACTTTTACTTTTAAGACTATTCGACTTCATACTTTCTTGACTTTTATTCTGACTACTAGGACTGCCATTTCGACTATACTGCCTTGGAATTCTCACTGTGCAACAATATGGTCCTGAATGACTAGAATTGACTCTAACTTGATTGACTTCTGGACTATTGACTTGATTCGACCATTTCTTTGGCTTTCGACAATAACGACTAATGTGCCCGAATAATCCACAATTATAGCACTGAACTGAATCGTAATTCTTGACTTGGCCTTCTCTACGCCATGGCTGACTTTCGGACTTATTGAATCGACTATTCTCTAGATTTTGACTATTACGATTCCCTTTAAAATTTCCTTTATCGAATTCGACTGTAGTAACGTTGTTAACGTCAGCGTAATACTCTGGTTCGACTTTGAATCTTGACAGGCTATTCTCGAATATTTTCGCTTCTGACTTCATTGCAAGATAACTGCGACATTCTTCTAACAGAATTTTCAGACTACATTCCTCTGGTTTTGAATAGCGCTCCACAAACCTTAGACTAATCTGTCGCAAATCATTCATTTCTTCCGGAATACCTGCAATGAATATGAGAATCTTGACTTCTTCGACTGAGAGTGCCATTTCTGCCTTTTCACACTCTGAATTGACTACATTTCCGAAATCTAAGACTTTTTCTGCACACGGGCACTTTAACTTCATAACTTCGTAACGTCTGACTAATTTCGACCTAGGGTCACAGAATTCTTTCTTCAATTCATCTACTAGACTCTCGAATTTCATCGACTCTAATTTCTGAGGCATCAACTTCTGTGAGATTTTAGCGTACTCAACAGAGCCCAACTTTGTGGCTAACAATCTGACTTTGACCTCTTCAGCCAGTGACTTTCCGTCGACTACAAAGAATGACTTATTTTTATCAAACCACGACTCGAATGTGACTCCTGTCTCGATGTCAGCATTGAATTCTCCTACTAATGACTGCAATTTCCAATACAAATCTGCTGACTCTTTCTCAACTGAATCTTCGACTTTCGACTTGTTACCACAGAATTCCTTGAATAACTGACTGAATTGTTCCGTTTGAGCTTTCATCAGGCGTTCGAATGCTTTCTCGTCCATTTTGACTTTGGACATGCGACTTGACTGAATAGACTATTTGACTGGTTCTAACTGAATTGAATTTCAGACTGTGCGACCGCGCCACTGTTATGTCCTTAACTTGCGGTAGTGTCCAAGGAATAACAGACTAACAGAATGACTAACAAATGTTCTTTATCACAATAGTAATACTATAACAGGTGAACAATAGGAATATGACTAGGTTGCTGGAGCGTAGGAATAAGACTAATACAAGACTGTAACTGACACGACTAGACACACAGGCTGGCTAAAACCTTAGCCTTTTATACTATACCACAATACCTAACACTTGCTTTCATTCATTTTTTGTTCGAGTTCTATATATCTAGTTATTAAGTTTATGTTCATTGTGAGGAACTGCTCATGATAATCATCAGGATGGCTTTCTAAAAATTCCCTTGCAAGCTGTAGGTCCCCTTGGTTATCTCTTTTTTTAGCTTCATCAGTCAATATAGAAATATCTGACTTTTTCTTCTCAGAAAGTGAAGATAAATGTTCCATTTCGTTTTTAAGATCATCCTTTCTTTCATTGTTCTTCTCATTTTGATACTCCTTTGCTTTTGCCTCAACGTTTACTTTATGTGTCTCAAGCTCTTGTTCTAGATCACGAATCGCATCCCAATAATTTTGTGGATATTGTTCAAAGAAAAACTCTATCCATCTACGACTTGAAGCATTTTGTCTTTTGAATCGTTTTCTAATTGTAGATCCCGTTACTTTAATTTCAGGGTTGACAATCAGCTCTTCATCATCATCTATAACAATTGACATCATCTATAACAATCTTCTCTTTCTTGGATTATCTTTATTAGCTTTTGCAAGTGCAAGTTTGAGAAATAAACTTAAACCGTTTGCCGTTAATTGCGTTGTTTTAGGTATCCCACATCTAAGAGGTTTTTCATGTTTGTAATTAATCTCAATCCACTGCTTATCGTCTGTCCCAATTGTAGCAGCCCATGACTGTGGATATTGAATACTATATAGACCACAAACCCAATTTCCTCCTTGGAATTGAATAGGCTTTGCCAGATGAGACCGAAATTTATTAGGTTTATTATCAGAATAGTCACTGACATTACTAGGTATTACTATAAAAAATGTATTGGCCATATTTAAATTAAAATTTTATTTTGATTAAAATTATGAAATGATTAACAATAAGAAATGAAATTATTTTTATACAAAGTTAGTTTCATCAATCCATTCAGGTTGAGGGTAATCAAAAAATTTAACAAGATATTCTTTCTTTCCATCTTTATTTGTTCTTTTACGTATCACTTTCTCTATTCGATAACTCGTATTTTCATCTTTTTTAACTCGGGTCAATTCCTCTGGGTAGAAGTATCCTTCAAATCTTTCACCTTTATCATCTTTAACCTTATATCTATTTGGATTGGCTTTCTTTTTAACAAGATCAACCTGCAGAATTTCATCAGAATAATTCGGAAGATACCCTTTCGCAAAAACATTTTTGTTCGTACTCATACGCACATAGTCATCCTTTTGAAAACGAGGCTTCTTCGTGTTTGGATTAGCACCTATTTTTCCATAAACCTTTTCTCTTATTTTTCGAGCATTTTTAAAACTTATATCTACAGGTCTTAGCCCACAAATTGCACGACTCCTGGAATGATTTATTGCATTCACAATTTTTTGCAAAGCCTCAGTCCATTTTAATGTATGTTTTTCGCTCATGAATCTGTAGAGTCGTTGTTTAATGTTTCGAATACAGCGTTCAGCAAGCGATGCCTTGACTGTAGATGCATTGGGTGTAAATTTCTCAATATCCTTCCCTTTGAAAAATTCCATTATCTCTTTACTTTTAAACTCTGTGCCTTTGTCGCTGAATATTCTATGTGGGTGCATTTCCATTCTTTTTAGAATAATTTCGAAAGCAGGAATCATATCCGTCGATTTTTTAGTTCGTACTGGTTCTGCAAACACTCGTTTGCTTAGAACATCAATTGCAACGAGCGCATAATTGTATCCCTGATTTTGTCGTGACAATTTTTGAAAATCTGCCAAATCACATTGAACATCTGTCAATACCCAGCAGGCATTGTTCTAGATCTTTTGAAGCGAACACGCCTTGGACGATGGATAGTATAAGTTCTATGCCCCTCCAAGTATTTTATAACATCCTTCTTTCGAATTTTTTTATCTTTCTTTTTTGCCTCGATCCATAATTGGTTTACACCTGCAAACCCAGCAGGATTTGCCGGATCATTATAAAGTTTATCTAGTATCATTTCCACACGGTTGGGAGTCTCCATCCTCCTTCAATAGCTGGAGATATTTCTGAATGTTTTTTATTTACAGATTTTATATTTTGATTTAGATTTCGTTTTGATTTATTAATTCTTTTGGGTATAATTTGTTCTTTTGCTTTTTCGATTAGTTCCCACATCGATGGATCAGTTCTTAGTCGTTTCTCTAAAATTGAGGTTCCAGGAGGAGATAATTCACTCCATCTCTCCTTACCAGTAAAGTCTGAACGTATTATGCAATCCAAAGATTTTTGCACATTACTACCAAGAATTTCCTTTGTTCCTCTCTCATTTAAAATTTTACCATCTTTGTTTATATTAAATTTATCAAAATTATTCTTCATAATATGGTAAATCTTATATATCCGTTGATTTAATTTAGATTTTGGCGTCCTTGAGGTTTTAGGTGTCTCAACATCACTACCCTCATCTGCTTTATGCATAGAGTCATCTATAATTTCTTTCTCCCCATCCCTTTCATTAGTCAGTGGATTGGGATAATTTAAATCAACCTTATTCTCATTTTGATTATTTGTAATTTGTGGTAATATATGCCTAATCTGGTCTAATGCTGGATTATCTAGTTGGCGAACTGCCACACCCGTTGGTGTCTGGTTCTGTTCTTTTAACATATGTAAGTACCGACGTAGTTCTTGATTGTAATTTATATTTTTAACCTCCGTATTTACATGTTGTCTTTTAATATTTTCCAAATTTTTTCGTGTATAATCCAAATTTATATTTCCTGTGTCTATAACAGGCTGTGTCAGCAATCCTTTATATATATCTTCGGGCACAAGAACAAATTTATTGGCCATTTTTATTTTGAGAAAAATGTGATGCAATATTTTTTGATATTTCGATAATTATGGGTGTAAGTAATGCTGGGAAAAATCCAAGGGGAAGACCATTACCTTTTTGTATAACCATTCTCCTTGCCCCGCGTTCTGTCCTAACTCGACTAACACTTCGAACAAAATCTGCATATGGTACTAATCTGCACTTTTGCCGTTTTGTTAATTGGACTCTGTTCCTTAATATATTCAGACAAATTTCTGCCAATGAAAGTAATTGTTCGGTATTTGTCTGTTTCAATATGCGTTTCCTCCTACGCATCGATTTTGTCTTTGCCAGCTGTTTAAGATATTGATAGTTGTCTCTTACAACCTGACTAATCATTTTAAAATTATTTATCCCCCTTTGGCAAAAAAATGGTCGTTGCAGATGAATTTTCAATATAATCTGTTTCGTTTTTTTGAGTTGTAAAATTAAATATATTAGTTCTTAGTCTAAGTGATTGATTGGATGATGGATGAAGGTCGATAAATAGATAAGAATAATTTTCACGCGTTGCCTGACGATATGCATCGAGAAAATATTCCAATCTTCCCGGGAATAATTGCACTCCTAAGTTTCTGACAGATAAAGCACTGTTAGGAGCTCTCATTAATGCTAAGTACATTGAGTTTTGTCGAGCTACCCTTAGTTTCTTCTCAAATAGGTTTTGAGTTATAAAAACAATACCAAAATCAAGGTGATGTGACTTTTTTGTAAACAATTCAGATAAATACTTTTCGTCTATTGAATATAAAAGATCGTCAAGAATTAGTAAAGATGGTTTTTCCTGTTTCATAATAATCTCCTCGGGTGGAACTCCTGAATATGCGGACACTCCTATTCGTTGTAGTTCCGGTACTAAAGAATTAAATTGTCCATAACAGTACAAAATTGATTTTGGTGGTGGGTAAATCATTTCCTTAGCATTATTAATTAAATTTCTTACAAAAGTGCTCTTCCCACTTGAACTGGGCCCAGTTATAATAAATCCGAAGGGAAGTTTTAATTTTAAGTCATTCTTAGAATAAGTATTGTAAAATTCATTTTGATTAATCATAATTTATTTAAATGAATATATAAAAAGTAAATTATAAATTTTTTAAGAAATTTTTTATGGTTCAATAGTTTCTTCTATAATTTCTTTTGAATCTTTCTTTTCATTCTTTTCTTCTTCTAATTTCAAATTTTCTTTTGGGAATTCTAAATATTCGTCAATGACCGACGTAGTTCGAAGTAGATTATTATTTTCTTTCTTTTCTTCTTCCATTTTCATATTTTTCTCTTCTGGAAATTCTAAATACTCATTGAGGGTCGAAGTAAGTCGAAGTAGATTATTTCCATTGGCCCATTTTACATTGTAGAAATTATCTTTGATTGATTGAGATACGAATAGATTCGTTTCTTTTTCTTGTATAGTGAAAACTTTTCTTTTTACTTTGAAGCGAAAAACATTATTTTCACCAAATTTCTCGATTATATCAAATTCAACAAATTTTTCTTTCTTAAGTCGATTACTGATAATATATATTCCTCCCATAGTTATAACATAATCAATTTCCACGTCTTCGGCACGACATGTTTTACATTTTCCCGAAATATCGAAAGGGACATAACGGGGAGTATTTAATTTTGGAGATGTAATTGTTAATCCAGTAATTGTGGCAGAAATGCAAACAATTGGAATATTTTGTTTCATTGTTCAAAATTATTTTGAAATATAATTTCTGTGGGCTTATATATTTTTAATTTTATCCTTTCCACTATTTTTATAAATGAAATTTAAAATTTAAAGTATTTCCATTTATATTTACAATGGGCGTGGCAATTACCTAAATATTTTGGATGGGATAGAGAAAATTGGGTGTGGCTTATAAATTTAACCATTTCTTGAAACATTAAATTAAACCGAATCATTCATTGTTGACTTTTAATATTTTATAATTTTATAGGATAAAAGAAATTTGAGGATCAACATCAAAAAGATCAAAATTTATTGCAAATTATTTAATTATTATAAAAAGAAGTTTTTTCATAATGTCCAAATTTCATAATGGTAAAATTTCAAAATGTCAACTTTGTTATCCTTAATTTTAAAAAAGTTTTTTTTCCCCTGATCGCTCTCACCCCAAATAGTTCTGCCTGAAGGTATTGATTTTCCCATTGTTTCCCTCCAAATCGTTCAATAGGTATACAAAATCATTCAAAAGGCACAGGATATTCGGGGAGATCAAAAGAAAAAATTACCTCCAAAGGCAGAGCGATTTGGGTAGGAGCGCGATCGGGGGGGTGGTAACTACTAATAATATAATCTTTGAAAAGAATTTTTTTAATTTTTTGTTTTAAATTTTTTGCCTATAGACTCTCTCCTTTTCCATTAATTTTTGACTTGACGAAATTAAATAAAAATAAATTAATTTTGCCTATTTTATATTAAATTAAATAAAAGTTGAAGGAGGTCTTAAATATAAATTATTTTATGAATACTAATTTGTAAGTAATTTGTAAATATTTATGAGGTTTTGCATAAACTTTATTTAATATTTTTTAACTAAATTGGTGGTACCACACATTTAGTGAGGTTAAAGATCATTACTAATCATTCGACACTATATTTTTAAATTATACAAATATTTCTAACCTGTTGAATTTGTCCATTAGCTGTAACGGATTCAATTAATGAAGGAGCTCCATAACTACTTCCTGAACATGTTCCACTACTTTGTTGTGATGCTGTTGAACTACCAATAATTCCAAGTGAGTATTTTTCTGATAGCATTAATTGACGGCGGGCTTGGACATTTCTTCTTTAATGAAAAAATAAGAGAATTTAATCATTAATAATTTCATTATAAAATTTATTTTTCTTTAATTTAATTATAAAATAGAGTTTTTACCTTCTATTTGTCCAATAAAGAACCAACATTGCCAAAGTCGAAGCAAAAACACAAATAATAAAAGCACATAAAAGAGCTATTGCCCAATGATAACTAACTAAAGATTGTGTAGATGATGAGGGAGGGGAAGAAGAAAAAGATGATGAGGATGAAGAAGAATGTCCATTATCTTCTAAAATACAACAACCACCCAAAATATGTTGACAACAACCTAATTGACATAATAAAGAAATTGGCCGAAGAGCTGAGGATGTTGTTGCTAAAGCTGAATTATTGCGGTAATGACATAATACTTGACTACTTCCAGTTAATTGTTCTTGACCTAAAAGTTCACCAAGGTCTGAATAATCATTCCTTCTCAAGAGAACACGAGGAAGTTGTTGGTGATGATTTATTGAAACTCTAAAAAAATTTTTTTAAATATTTTTTGAGAATTTTTTGGTTGTTTTCTTAATAAATATTTTCAAAAATAAAAATAAATATTAACTTTAAAGAATTGCTATCCAAACTCTCAGCTTGAGTTAAATTGTGTCTAGATTTTGTAATTAATTCCATTTGAGAATTAGGACTGTTTGGTAATCTAGACCAACGATTATAATTGTTGTTGTTAATTTTAAGGGCACCAATTGTTGCTGGAGGTGGTAATGAATCTAACGAAGGCATTTGAATGGATTTTTTAAGAAAAATATATTTTTGTATTTTTCAAAGAGTTTGCGTCGTGACCTGCTCTTTTATGTGAAGAATATTTTCAATTTAGTTGTTTAGTACATGTAATGATGTGCAATTTTTAAGAGGATTTAAAGAGATATTTATGGATATTTAAGAAGATGTAAATAATTTCTAAAAAATTTTAGGGAAATTTCTTGTTTAAATTAGATAAAATGGGAATTTTTTAATAATTTTAATTTAACTTATGGAGGGATTGAAAAATGTATCTATGTATTTGATCTAATAATTTGAAACTTAAAAGATAAATATTTATTCGGCAGCTTATAAAGTGAAATTTCTCATATTTTCTCTTTTCTAAGGACAGATCAAAGAGCTCAACAAACCAAAAAAAAATATTTTAGTCTTACCAGATCAGCTTAAAATGTTTTAGAAAATATTCTTATATTATAGGATTAATAAGCATAATGCGAATTAAAGCGGATATTTCTTGCTAATAAGCCACTCAATAAGTAAATTGTGATAATTAACAAATATTTTAAAAGGTGTGAATTATTATATGTATGTAGAGGCAAAAAATAATTCTATAACTCAAGTGACATTGAAGTAAATAAAATATGAGGAACAACGGGATATATTTTATAAAAATATACCGGTCAGTATACTCCTTTCCGTAAAATAATCCTTTCCTTAGCGTGAGAGTGTATTGTTTGTTCATCTGCTAATGTAAGAAATGTGACAGGCCAAACAAATGACCACAAAAACGCCGAAGAACGGAGGTAGTAGATATTTTACTCGTTTTTGAATTATTAGTGGTTGTCCGATTTAAAGACTGATTTTTATAATAAATCAATATTTTAGTTGGTTTTTGGATTAATTTTAAAATTCTCAGATGTAAATCTCGTAAGCATTTTATAATCTTAGAAGTGTTGCTTATTTGTATGAGTTATAAATAAATTTAAATTTAAGCTCGTTAACCTAAAGTTGATCTCAGTTAAACCGTTACCACAAATGTAATGGCAGTAGGGGGATTTTCAATATTTTTCTTTCAATAAAAATCAAAATTAAAGAAAAATAAATTTAAAAATATTGAAAAATAAAATAATATAATTTTTTCTTAAACATGATTTTCTGTGTTCAAATGACATCATTTGCAAGCCCAGTAAAATATTTTTTATATCTTCCATGTTCATAGTTTGGTAAAAATATTTTTATTATTTTGTGATGATAAATGCTTTATTCATCTGAAAATTTTATGGAATATTTGAAATTATTTTGCAATATTTTAACCATGTGCAAGAACTTTTTAAGTTTAACCAAAATAAATTGTTGACACTGACTCTAGTGTCATAAGTGACAGAACTGACTCTAGTTCCAATCATGGACTTTTCGCCATCGGATTGCTCGTCAATAAACTTCAACAACGGGCTTTTAGTCAACGAACTTTCCGACAAAGAAAATATCTAAAAACGTAAAAAACAAGCAATCAGATAATGAGCAATGCGCAAGATGAGATTGCTGACAATCGGGCACGCAGTCAAACGGATACAGCTATAACATTGGCAAGATTGAAATACTCAGATCCTACTAGCCAAGCAGCTCCGATTCTTCCTTACAAGTATTTTACTTTTTAACGATGTTCATTAAGTAAATTTGCTTTTCACTGTTTTAGGAGACGTCTATATGAATTATTTACACTTATAGAACGGGAAATGGAATCGTTGCATTCGGAAAATTGCGCATGTTATACATTTTTAAAGGTTGTTCATAATTTTAATTTTTAGTACGACTTCGATTGGAAGAAGTTTATTCAAATGAAAGAATTGTTAATGAAAAGGACAGATTAATACAGAGAGATTTGCTTTCAGGTGAACAAGTTAACAGCACTTCGTTGCAAAAATGTGAAAATGATCATATCACCCAAGCGGCGGAAACTGGCATTAGTGGAAAAAAATGTGTGGAAGTTGTTTAATCTTAATAAACTAATTTTTGGGTGAAATAGGGAAACTGTCGATTTAATTAACTTTTTGATTTAGCAGGAAGACAACAAAAATGGAAGTCTGCATTTAAAAATCCATCAGGCAAACTCGCTTTGAAAGTTGGTGTTCCTGAATCCAAGAATCGTTATGTGCAGAATTTTAAAGGGCATACGGATGGAGTTTGGCATGTTTGTACAGCAAAAATTGGTTCTTTTAATGTTTTGGCTAGTGCCAGTGCAGGTTGCTTTTCTATTTTCTATTTCAATAAATATAAAATTTAGATCAAACTGCCAAAATTTGGATGGTGGAGAATGGCTCTCAACCACTTGTAAATTACTCTGCTCACAATGGTTCAGTCAATTCTGTGGCTATTAGATCTGAGGGAGCTCGAAATACTTACTCAGAATGTCACGTTTATTCACAACCAACATTCCTTACTTGTAGCGGGGACAGATCTTCACACATTTGGCGTGTCAATTTTGATAAAATATCTGAAATACACCAAAATGAAAATGAGTCTCAAAACGGTTCGTATTTAATGTATTTTACAAAAATAAGAGACTTTGCTATAGAATTTATTTCTTTAAGTCAACATTGAAATTAACTCTATAATTAAATAATCACTGAAGTAATCAGAGTTAGAACTGAAGTTCATTGGAAAATGTTTAATTAAAATATTTTTACATTAATTTAGATGAGCTTCCTTCATTGCAACAATTACATCAGCCTCTGATTAAACTTACTGGCCATTCTGATGTTGTTATCGACGGAGATTGGCTTTTTGGGGGTGACGAAATTATTACTGTCTCTTGGGATCGAACGGCTAATTTATTTGCTGCTGAAACCGGCAAAATTTTACGGACGCTTTCTGGTAATTTTTAAAGTTTTATTTTAAATTTAAAAATTACTAATAGGACATGATCGGGAATTGACAAGATGTTCTGTCCATCCTTCGCAAAAATTGCTAGCCACTGCCAGTCGTGACTTCACTTTTCGTCTTTGGGATTTTCGGGAACCTATTCATTCAGTTGCTGTATTTCAAGGACATAATGAGTTTGCTATTTATTACAATCTAATTACTAGGACAGCATACGCAATTTTAAGTAATTTTTATTTACAGCTCAGTAACGTCTGTTGTATTTTCTCATTTACATCATATCGTTTCGGGGAGTGATGATAAAACAGTAAAGGTTTGTTTTTAAATTTTTTCGAAAGTATTTCTCTTTCAGGTGTGGGATTTGAGGAATATGCGAAGCCCAATCTCTGCAATTCGACTAAATATTGCGGTAATTAATGGCCGCTATGTTATTTCAAAAAATTCCATTTCAGGTTAATAGAATTTCAATATGCAATGCAAAAAGTCTATTAGCCATACCATTGGACAATCGTAATATTTATATTTATGATATGAATGGAAGTCGAATGACTAGAATTCCACGCAATTCTGGAAAGGTATAATTAATCTATTAACTAATATCTCAATAAGTTAATTTAAGTGTCATCATCGACTGGTCAGTGCTTGCACTTGGCTTTCTGACAATCCTCTCAATAATTTAATCACTTGTGGTTTTGACAAACAAATTATTGGGTGGAGAGTATATTTGCCTTCGTCCAACTTTTCAAAATTTTGAAGACGAAATTTTTATTTTCTGATCCTTAGGAATGGGAATTCAGATATTTTGCAGATACAGGTCTTTTAATTTCATGTTTTTCATTTTATTTAAATTATTAAATAATGTACAAATGATAAAGTGTACAAAGTGTACATAAATCGAATCAAAAAATGAGAAAAATAAAGAATCCCTCAATCAGCAAGCAGCGGCAATCGGATTAATATTGGGCTCAATCACAAAATCAAAGTTGGAGAGAACGCGTGCGCGTTGAATAAGACCAGTTATTAGGTCTTGTTTTTGAAAATCAAATCGTTCCAAAGAGGGAAATAAGCGAGATAAATAGTCTGAGCGCACTTCCATGCCTCCGACTAACTCCAAAGTCTGCAATTCAGGAAGGAGAACGCGTGGTGTCTGTGGATCCTGAATGGCCATTCCGCTTTGCATTGTGAGGCGTAGGGATTTAACCTAAATATTACCAAAACTGTTAAAATATTATCGAATTAATCTCTTGCCTTGCATACTCGAAGCATGAACAAAACAGGCATTCTGGTTATTTCAAACCCGGTGTAGCAAGTGTATGATAAATGGTCGAAGCAAGCGCCCAACCCGGAAAGTCTGCGGATATAGAATCTTGATGTTAAAGCCAAATCTGAATTGTCCAATTCTGGATGTTCATTATCGACCAAATCAAAGTTGATGAGTGAAAGCCGTTTTAGTGCAATCTAATAATATTTTTTGCTAAATTGAGATTTGCCTTTTGTTATATCTCTTCCAAAAATTTTTATTACATTAAAATAAGGTTGGAAAAGAGATATGGGTGAAAACTGAACTTTCATATTCTTTCCTGCTTTTCATCTAATTCTTTCCTACCCTCCCGCTGTTCTTAAAAAAATAATAATACTTACATTCTCATTGAAACCTTCAATAGCTTCAGTAAGACCAATTTTGCCAATGATGCGCAAAGTCTTGGAATTGGCCTTAATTAGTTTAGCCAACTTAGGAAAATATTGACCTATATATCGCCTGAAAATATTTTTAAATATTGATAGTTACAGTAGTACAAAAAATTGTACAAACCTGCGTACGTACAATTCTTCAAGCCTGACTTTTTCTGAAATTATATTTTAGTCATTCAGCGTAAAATAAATAATCACCGTGACCAATAAGTGGTTCAAGAAGTGATTCGACAAGTTCAGTTGTTGATACCTGAACGTTAAGGTTGATGCGGCTGATGCAACGAGCATGGTGTAACACATGTATAAGATATTCTACAGCCTTAAAGATTTATAATATGTATGCAGGTAATATTGGGTATTTCCACCTTTTCAATGCTTGGAAACTGAGTGCGCTGAACAAAAATGGCTTCAGGGCTTGAAGAGAATCGATTCTTGCTCCAGTGGAGCTCAATTTCTATGCCGTCAGAGAACTCGTACACATTTCTCTCGAGTTTGGTAGACAATTGCCAGTTTGTTGAACGAAGAGCAACTGTCAAACGATCCATTTCTATATTAGAAGTAGCGAAACCAATCTTAAAAAGTTAAATATTTTTGTTTGTAAATACTAACTGAAATATACATATATGTAAATAAATAATGATATTTATGAATGTTGATAAATGCTTGAGAATGTCTGGGAATAACTACTCGTGGCTGATTTTTGATTTGTTATTTTTAGAAATTCAAAAAATATATACATTTTTTGCCTTGATAGTAAATATTTATTTTTGATAATGCAGGAATATTAAAAGTTGACTTGTACAAACAAGCAAATAGAGGGGGTTAACCACACTAAATATCGACAGGTCCAAAGTTCGCCCAGATAGGTAATGAGTCAAAAATCGAGTGCATAAATCCTTGTTTTCCCTTCAGGGTGTTGATCCCCAATATTTGAAAACCAATCCGAAGGTTTGTTTTATTTTCATTGTTCGAAAAACCTTCAAAATGGACATTCACATAGAACATCATAGCTTCAATATAGCTTTATTAAAAGTACTAACAAAAATATGAAATTATTGAGAAGAATATGTACAAATGTATGGACGCAAGATTATACTTAATATATTTTCTCTAATATTTGTACGGCTTATTTTCCGAATGCTTTTATGTATCTCTCTCTATTTTCACTTCTCAGTAAAAAATTTTTCTACAACATGTGGCAATAAGTAACCACATGACTGTTAAGCATGCATGCCAATACTTTGCTTGGATTTTTCGTGTATATAGCTAAAACAAACAATATTGACGTCACAATTCCATCGTTTTTAAAAAGTTGGAGGAACACTCACAAATCAGTAGAATAATTATTTCAAAAATATTTATTTACTTTATAGAATTGCTATGTCCAAACTCTCAGCTTGAGTTAAATTATGTCTCGATTTTATAATTAATTCCATTCGAGAAGTACACGAGGAAGTTGTTGGTGATGATTTATTGAAACTCTAAAAAAATTTTTTTAAATATTTTTTGAGAATTTTTTGGTTGTTTTCTTAATAAATATTTTCAAAAATAAAAATAAATATTAACTTTAAAGAATTGCTATCCAAACTCTCAGCTTGAGTTAAATTATGTCTCGATTTTATAATTAATTCCATTCGAGAAGTAGCACTGTTTGGTAATCTTGACCAACGATTATAATTGTTTTTGTTAATTTTAAAACCAACGAGAAATATTCTATTCTTAATAGTTTGATAAACATAATGCGGGTTAATGTAGAATATTACAAATAAACATATATGTATTATGTAAATTGTTATGATTAAGATTTTTTATTAACAAATATTTCTGAAAGGTGTGAATAATTATTATACAGGCAAAATATATTATCAAGTGACATTGAAGTAAATAAATAAAATATGAGGAACAACGGGATATATATTTTATAAAAATAAGTTTGTAACAAATAAGTTTAAAAATAAATAAGTTTGTAACTCAAATTATTTAATTAATTACGTTCTGTCCAATTAAAAGGAGAATATAAAATAAGTATTTCTATTTTTATCTTCTTTGATATTATTAATAGCTGCTTTTTATCATTATCAATTTGAGAAGCTGGAAAAATTTCATGTAAAATAATTTTTAATAATTAATCAATTTATTATTATTATTCATATTTTTATCCATTTCAATTTGCTATTCTTTTTTAATTTTCGTTAAATAACGTTTTTATTTAAAAAATTAATATTAAAATAGTATTAAAAATTTTTTTTATTTTTTATTTCTTAAATATGTAGATATGTAAGTTTATTTTTATTTTTAAAAATATATTCTTAAAATTTAATTTTATAACTCAAACAACTTTTCAAAAAAGAAAATTTATATAAACTAAAGGCTTAATCAAAAATAGAATATAAAAATAACAGAATGTATAGGCTAAGAAAATAAAGAATATAAAAAATGGATTAAAAGAAGATTTACAAGGCTAAATTCAAAAAATCACAGATGGTTTCTCGCTGAAAAGAAAAATCTTTAAAATAATTTTAAATGTTTGATCTTTCTTAAAATTTAGAAATTTTTAGAAATATTTCCTTAATATCTTCATTTCTTCTTTCTTTGATGAATTAAATGTTGTAGCATTAAATAAACCCAAGCATGCGTAATAATAAAAGAATTTTCAATATAAGAATATATAAAGGGAGAATATATACAAAAAATATACGTCTTCGATGATGAATAATTTGTCGAGTAATATGTCGAATATTATTTGGAATATTACTTGGAATATTATCTTCTTCGTCAATGTCTTCTTCTTCAGCAATACCCATTTCGATATCATGTTTTTTGTTAAAATTATCTTGATTACCTCGCTTTATACGTCGATTGTTTGTAGAATTAAATTGTTCATTAAAAAATTTAAAAAGGAATGAATCTTTTGTTTTTAAATTATTTTCTTTTAAAATTTTAATTAAATAATTTAATTTATCAGATTCCATTTCATTTTTAATTTTAATACAAATATCAGATTTTTCTTTACAAATTTTTCAACAAAAATTTTTCCAAAATTTAAAATTTTTGATGATTTAATTTTTTAATAGTTCACTCATTTCTCCAATCAAATTCATAACAGATTTCAAATTAATGAATTTCGACAAAGATGTTTTACTCTAAAAAATTAAAATAAAAAAATTTTTTTAAAAATTCTTTTTACATATTTTTGTTCATCAAATTTATCAATTATTTTTTTAAAATTGTTTAATTTTGCCTCCAAATCCTCAAATTTAATTTCTTTTAAATTTTTTTTCAATTCCTCAACTGAATTTGTCAATTTATGAACTATTTTTCCTTTGCTTAAACAAAATTGAAAAAGAAAATAAAATGAAAATAAACAAAATTTTAAATTCATTTTAATTCTAAAAAAATAAATAAATTTAAATTAAAAAGTTTTTTTAAAAATTAAATTAAAAAGAATGAATATTTTCACATTTCTGAACGATTTTTAAAGAAAATTTTTTCGTTGAGAAATATTTAGGGAATTGATTAACTTACATAACACAATTTGTGTATTTATTAAAAATTATTAAATAACCCTAAAGAACAACTCAAATAAATATTTTCGAATAATAAAATTTAAATATAAGAATTTATTTGTAATATACATATCACAGATTAGATAATTTATTTTATTAAAAACTCCACTTTATTTTATTAAAATTTAATTGTTTGTTTAGTTTGGTTATTTTTTGTTTTTTTTTGTGGTGGTCTTTTGGGGTTTATTAAAATTTTTATAAAAATTATTTAAAACACATACACACAATATTCACATGAAAATATTGCCTTAATATCTTTGTCAATAAAAAATATTAAGAGGGATTTTCTTTGTTAAAGTGCTTTAAATTTTAATTGATTAAACATATGTATGTATATGTAAGCGTATTTTTTAATCAAATATTGTAAGTGCCGTTTTTTAAAAAAAGACCGATTATTTATTATGAAAGTCAAATAGTGCTTATTTGTTTTTACCCAGAATATCGCCAAAAATAAATATTTTTAAATAATATTAACTTTTTTATAAATTAAACAATTATTTAATATTAATTGAGTAGTTTAGATATACTTGAACAGAGATTTTGGATTGCATAAGAAGTAATATACAAGTGGGTTTTCGCAAAGTTAATCATTTTTAAATTAATTTGGAAGGCTTTTTATTCAAATCAGAGAATATTTATAAATTTTTAACTTTTTACTTAAATAATCTAGGCAAATCCAAAAAACGAATCGACATACAAAAAATTATCAAAATAAAAAACAAATATAATATTTAAGTGTTTTTAATTAATTAATTTAATTTATCAATTTATTCATTTTTATATTCATCAATTTTGTAAAGAAATTTATTTGTACCAAAATTAGCTTCAACAGAACAACAAAAAAGACTTGCACTTGGAAAATATTGAAAAGAATTTTCAGAGTCATTTAAATCGAGAAATATTGTTTTGCCTTTAAGTTTAAATTAAAAAAATTTTTTTAATTTTTTAAACCTTTCTTTTCTCCATTAATTGTAAAAAATAATTGAGCATTTAAAGACTCTTTATTTTCATTATTTAATTTTGGAAAATAAATTCCACAACCAATAATATCATTAGATTTAATTAAACAACCAAACATTTGACTTTGTTTATATGGAGAATTTAAATTAGTTTTGGAACAAAATAAACCATTACTACAAACACGGAATTGTTGAGAATTATTTTTAAATAGACCAATTTCTGCTGACCATCTAGAAATTAAAATTTTAAAAATAAAAATTTAAATATTAATTTAAATAAAAAATGTAAATGAATGAAGGCCTTGAAAGCTAAATAATTTTAATTTTAAAGAAAAAATATTTTCTAGTCAAAAATAGTGTCTTCTTCCAGTCCCAAAAATTCGGAATAATCAGAAATATTTTTAAATTAAAAATTAAATATTTAATTTTAAAATATTTATTTTAAGCTAAATTTAATTTTTAAAATTAAATATTTAAAAAAATTTTTTTCAAGGAAATATCCAGAAAAATCAAATCAAAAAAGTCCAAAGAATTATCAATAAATATTTTTTAAATTAATTCTAAAAAATTTCTCACCCGCACTTTTCTTCAATTTCAGGAATTATTTTAACTTCAAAATAATATAAACAATTATTTTCTTTTATTGGAACAAAGCCTTTTTCAGCAATTATTTTAATTGATCTATTCATACCTTTAATTTTAATTTTTTTAAAAAAATTTTTAAAAAAGTTTTAAACCATTTTTAACAGTCGAAAGATAATATTTTGCAATATTTTCACGTATACGAACAATTCCATTTCCTTTTTGACAAAATCCACGTTGACAAATATTTGGACAATTATTTTTACAACAACCCCAATCATTTAATATATTTAACCATTTATTTGTATTTAAATTAATTATTTTCTTTTACAATTAACATAATTAAAATTTAACTTAAAAAAAGTTTTTTTACAATAATTGAAGACTTTTCTTGAAAATTAGGAAATGGACCAAAAAAATTAGCTGAAAAACTAGGAGATAGTTTTTCATAATTGTCAAGTTGACGAGCAGGAAGTAATTCATGTATTTTATTCTTTTAAAAAATATAAAATTAAAATTTAAAAAAAAAGTTTTTTACAATAATTGACTTTTCTTGAAGACTACGAGCAATCAATGATGAAAAAATACAATTTGAACTACCTGTCGAAATTTAAAAGAATAAATTTATTTAAATTTTATCTTTTTATTTTTTAAGTAATATTTTTAATTATTTGTTAAAAATAAAATCTCATTTAAAATCTTTCATAAATTTCACTCTTTTAATATCGAAAAACTAAATTTAATTTATTTAATTACGTTCTGGCCAATTAAGAGCTGAAAAGCAATTAATGGGAGCTTCTTTATCATCATCAATTTGAGTAGCAGGGGAAATTTCGTGTAAAATATTTTTATTTTCCTTTTCTTCTTCGTCATTTTTGCGCCAATTAATAGCTAAATCCTCCTGATGATCAATTTGGTAAGCAGGAGGCATTTCATTCAAAATATTTTTATTTTCCTTTTCTTTAGGATTATTAAAATTTAACTAAATAAAAATAAAAAATAAATTTTTAAAATTACAAAAACATACTAATTTATCTAATTTTGTATCAATTCGTATTAAAATAGCATTATTCTCTTCTACTTTATTCTAAATTTATTTTTTAAATAAAAAATTTTATTTTTTTAGTCAAATTAATTTAATAGGACTGGAAAATAATTTAAAAAATTATTTTTATTTTATTAATATGTGCAGTCTTAATTAAAAGTCTTTAATTAAAGAAACTCTTCTTTTTTTAATAAAATATAAAATTCTCTCATAAAATATATTTTCTATTTATTTTAACTAATTTATATAAATTAATTTAAATTAAATACTTCCAACGCCGCAATCTTTTCACTATAAAATTTCATTTCTTCTTTTAACGAAGATGTATCGTCTGAAGAAGCAGAATTTGTTGACAATTTATCAAAATCATCATCATCAGAACTTGAAGAATTTGAAGAGGAATTTGTTGATGATTTACTACTTAATGAATAAATATCCATAATTATTATAAATTAATTTATTTAAATCTAAGAAATAATAAAATTAAAAAAATAAAAAAATAAAATTATTTAATATTTAATTAAATAAAAATAAAATTTAAATTTTTGAAACTCTCTCCTAGTCAAACATCGAAATGTTTAAATTTTTCTAAAATTTATCAAATATTATTTTATCACTTTTATTTATGTGTGACTGCTTATTTACCAATTAAAATATTTTATTTCGTTTAATGAAAAATAGTTTTAACGATTTTATGAAAAAATGATAAATGTGGAAATTATAAGGAAATGAAATTTTTTTTAAAAATAATTTAAACAATTCTCATGAAAAAAAAATAATAAAAAAATTTGCAGAGACAAATGCAGTCACAAACCACCAATCGATGTTCACTCATAAAAATAAAAATACTTTCTGTCTCTTTGCAAAGGCTGACCCCAAACCCCAGACTTTTTATTATAAGATAGTAGAAATAAATGTTTGGTGTTTGCCCCTTATTTTAATGATAATAAAATTAATTATTTAATGGAGGAATAGTTTTTCTCTTTATTTGTTTTTGTCTGAAGAGATTTTAAATAGAAGAGGGGGGAAGGGGAGTGATTAATGATTTCTTCGATTTAATCCCCGTGTCAAAAAATTAAAAATAATTTCAATTTATTTTTAATTTCTCTCTTTTAATCGTTTAAATAAATTTCAAAATTTTGATTAGTTTTTAAATAAAAACAATTAAAATGATGAAACATTTTTATGAGATGACCAAATTTTATATTACAAAATATTTGTTTAATAATAAAAAA
>ABLG01001196.1:0-18093 GCA_000172435.1 Meloidogyne hapla | reverse complement strand
TACCCAAAGTAAATGTGAATCAATACATCTCTAAACAGCAGAATGCAGAAAATATTGATTCAGGATGCAACAATTAATAATCTAAATAATATTTAAATATTTGGAAGTTTTATAATTATAAACATCAAAAATTAATTTTAATGTAAAATGTTCTGTTCAATTTAGAGAAATAAAAAATGTTTACATAATATATTTATGATACCCATTATATAGTAGAAAAAAATGAAAAGAGAGAAAAAGGGAAAAACTACTTGACAAGTATAAAAACATTTATAAAAGATTATGGAAAATAAAATATTACCTCTAACCAATCACCATTAAATGGATGTCTAAGTTTAAATCCTGAATCAGAATAAGTAGATCTGCAAGGCTCCCAATTCACTTCGACATTACCCTGGAATATTTGAAATAACAAAGCATTTATAACGAATTTCATTGTCGTCTCAAGAAATTCATGTGCTTCGTCTGTTAACATTTTACGTCCTGATGTATTTTCAATATAAAAATTTTGCGGAATTTGTTCATTACAATTTGGATCATAAATTTTCAAATCTGTAATATAAAAATAATTTAAAAATGGTAATAAAAATGATATGAAAGTTATTCCTTAAAAAACTTATTATGAAATCAGAAATTTTTTTAAATCTTATATTAGTTTTTTATCAAAATAAATAAAGTTTACTTACACTGAAGCTGATGGAAACAATTATAATTAATCTGAAATAAAATAATTACAAAAAATTTTTAGATAAAAATTGCCTTGTCTATTTTAGCTCTTTTGTAAACGTCTCCAATAATAATAAATTCTTTAACTCCACTTTTAATAATTTCAAAGAGATGCGCGGAAGTGTGTGTACGCAAACAATACTGTTTATTAATATAATACGTACTAAATGCTTCCCTAGACAAGTTTGCATTATAAAATAGCGAATCAAAGTTGGATGATACATCAACAACACGCGGCTTCTTATCATAAATTGGAATAGAATTGTGGACACTGAGAATTAGAGTAATGGTCGTCCCTGCTGCCAATAATTTAAGAATATAAGAGCTGATGTCACTCAATAATAAGATAAGGGGCGCCGTAACTACTATAATAATCATCATCATCTATGCTGAATATTTAACTGCTGTAGTTGATGTAGTATTATGACAAAATATCTTCTATCAGCAGATAAGGTGGGTGTCCCTCGTTGTACCAACATGTTGCGTAGTAATAGTTGCTCTACTTGAGGTGTAATATTAAATTTTCCGAAGTTTCAATAATTTTATTATCCAATTCAAAAGTTGCAGAACGCTCATATCTTTTCGGAAGACCAATAGCGTTTTCGAATGGTGAGATCATATTTTGAAATCTGAATTTATTAAAAGAAAAACAATATTTTATTATACTCCATCCATATTTCTTATCCTACGAAGCTATTTAGAAAATAAAATGTCCAAACCTCTGTTGGAGAAATTTGTTGGCAATCTGATTTAAAATTTTTAATAATTAGTTATCCTTAAAATTTTAGAATTCAAAGTTTTAATGCATAAAATGATAAATTTCTAAAAGAATTAAAAACTAGAAAATAAAAAATTTTTGCATTTTTCTCATTTTTAAAATTCCTCTAAATATGTATTCAAAGATAAATGTAAAATAAACACAACGCCAAAATTTTGTGTTGTTTTTAAATAAAAATAATTTAAATAAAAAACAGCTTTGTTTTTCATTAAATCTTTTAGATATTTAGATTATTAAGAAAGAAAAAGGAAAATAGAAGATTGAAAAGATTTCGAAAAAAAATGTTAGGAAAAAATTGGTAAAGAATTTTCAATATTTGAAAAATCCCAAAATTTAGACGAATCCAGTCCCGTTCTAACTCCAATCCCGGCAATCGATTTTGCCGCACTCTTATACTATTATTCTGCTACAGTTATGCAATATTTTTAAAAACCGTACATAAATATTATTGCTTGTATTTTAAATTATCTAGGAAATCTTTAAAAGTCATCCATTATTATATTTTATTTAATTCAATATTTCCATTAAATCTACCTTTCTTTTTTGAAAAGCCTCTCCAATAAACTTATAAATGATTTCAGAAGAAGTTAATATTTTAAAAAAGTATTTCTTTGTTATTTGTTCTTTATTAGCATAATTATTCTTTAAATCAGCATTACTTGGTGTTGTTTTTATAGCCTTGAATATCTCAAGGAGTAATTCACAAGGCATTGATTTTATTTTTTGTTGTTTAAAATTCATAATTATAAAATTCTTAATATCTTCAAATTTAATAACAAATTAATTATTAAACTCAAATAAATAAAATTTATTATATTAATTTTGGGTTAAAGGTTTACTTATAAGCTAAATTTTAAATGAAAATTTTCTATTCAATATATATGTGAATTTTACAGAATTAACCCTGAAAATCTGATTAAATAATTTCAAATTTCAGATCTACTGTTATCCAATTCTAGCAATATTTGAATTAATTTGAATTATAACTAATTTTATTTATTTAGCTATTATTTATATGCTATCTACAAATAATAAGTTGCATCATACTAAGAGTTTTACCTCCATTAGAATAATTTCCGCCCATTTACTTTGTTGACATTTACGCTTGAATTAAAGGTCATCCATCATATTTAGGTTGTTTAAAAAAACGTTTCTTAATAGGTGATCTTTTCAACTACTTCAAAACAAAAATAAATAAAAAATTATAATAAAAAATGATTCCTAAATCTTTATAAGGGTCCAACCCAGAAGATCGACCCAAAAGATCGTACCCCTAAAGATCGTAAACACTAAAATGGTTAAATTAAAGAGTTTTTGTTGGTTTTTAGTTAATGGGGTTTGACAATCATATTTACCAAAATTCAGTGATAAAATTTATTTCGATTTTCGATCTTTTGGGAACGATCTTTTTGACGATCTTTTGGGTTGATACCCTATAACTTCCGAAAAGAATTCATTAAACCTTTCCTTATAGTTATTAAAAAAATATATTTTTTAATTTTTTTAATTAAGAGGCAAATAAACGATTAAACAATAATATACATATTAAGAAAGTAAAATTATGAACTAATTGGATATAATGGCTGTATTAATATAATAATGTGGTTATTAATGAATTTGAAATAAAAAAATAAATAAAATTATTTCTAATTTTTAAAAATATTTTTATCAAAATTTTTAATAAAAGTAATTTGAATGCCCTCACCTCCTCAACAACCAATATAGGTAACATGTCCAATATAAAATCTCTAATTTCCTCTTAAAATTAAAAAAAAAATAATTATCTTAATTTTAATTAATTAATTTATCTTCGTGGAGGAATAACTAAAGGTTTGTGTTTTTTCTTACAAGGTGTTTTACATTGACGTTTAAAATCCTACAACCTTTACAAGCTGTACAAGATTTTGAACAAGGCTTTTTGCAAATATGGTTAGAAATGTCTGAGAAAAAATTAAAAATTATTCTTAATTATTTTGGAAAAATTTCAATTATTTAATTTATTTTATAATTATAATAATGTAAAAATAATTAAGATTAGACGAAAATTAAAAGGGAAATTTAAAAGAAATTCTGGTCTTTTTTTGAAATGATTTTTCTTAATTGAAAAATATATTTGTTTAAAACAATAAATTGAAAAATTTATTGTTTTCATTTTACTCCCAAATAATTCAAATAAAAATCCCAAAAATTAAAAGAATATTTTTTCCTTTTCTAAATCTTTAAAATCGATCCATAATATTAAAAAAAAATTTAATTTTTATGCAAACTCTGGAACAAATGTAGTAATTATAAAGAAAGTTAAACAAAGTATAACACTAATTGAGAAAGTAAATTTCTGTTAATTCATAATTTCAAATATAATTTTTATTTTATTTAAGAGAATTAGTAAAATATTTCCTTAAAAGCATCTAGTATTTATAGAAAATTTTTGTGTAATAAAGTTACTAACTATATTTTTTTTTAATTTAAGATATTTTGCCATAACTTTAAAATAATCTTTTAAATAATTTAACAGTTTATTTTCTAATTTTCTATATTTAATGTTATTTTTATTATATTAATTTTATTAATCCAGAAAATTGTTCTACAACAACTTTAAATAAATTTGGAATTTGATTTAAAATTTATTAAATTAAAAATTAAATTTTAAAAATAAAAAAATAATATTAGTAAGCATTAATTGCAAATTACTAAGAAATAATTAATTAAAAATATAAATAAAAAATAGTATATAAATATTTTGATTGGAAAAAATGTTTAGATTTTGCCAAAATTATTGCCAATTTTTCTAAATAAAATAATTAATTGTTATTTAAATTATATAAATAATCAATTGATAAAAATAAACAAAAAGTCCAAATAAACTTAACTTATGATTAAATTGCCTTACAAATTAAGTATTTACTATCATGTTAAATAAATAATTATATTGAACTTAAAGTTTATTTATTTAATTAGATTTTAAATTATTTTATAAAAATTTTGGCTCTGGTCTAGTTTATGCGTCCCATGAAGATTTATGCGTCCCAAAAAGTTAAAAATTGGATTTTCTTTATATTTCAAAGGTGGGGTCGGGTACATCAACATTTTTCTTAGTTCGGTACATATGGCCAGTTTGTCTGGGACCATTCTTAGACCTATACATATAAATTTTGAGTAGTTATGTTGGGTTTTCTGAATTTTTAAAAATTTGAGTATAACTACTCAAAATTTAAATGTATAGGCCAAAGAATGGTCCCAGACCAACTAACCTAAGAATGGTCCCAGACCAAATAACCATAGGTCCCGAACTAATAAAAATGTTGCTGAACCCGACCCCACTTTAAATTACATAGAAAATCCAATTTTTAACTTTTTGGGACGCATAAATCTTCATGGGACGCATAAACTGGACCAGAACCAAAATTTTTATTACTTATTGAAATTAGAAATAATCAACACAATTTATTTAAAAATATTTTTGAAAATTTTATTTTTATTAAAAAGAAGATCTAAAATAAACTTCTTCTTGAGGATTATATCCAGAATTAGCTGTTGATGTATCAATTGTTGGAGATATAGAAAAATCTCCATCTCTATGCCGAGGAAGACGTCCACCAACCTTATAGGGTTTAAGTAAATGTTGTGGAGGTTCAGTAATTAAATAACCACCAACTGAACGATGACGTTCTGTTGAAGGAGAAATTGAAAGAGAAGAGGGAGAGGTTGGGGTATATAAATTACGAAAATATTTATTTTGTTGTTGTTGATGTTGTGTAGAAGAATGATGATGAGGATGATGATTATTGTTGTAAAAATGCTGAAATGAATAACAATAATAGTAGTTACCACCCCCCGATCGCGCTCCTACCCAAATCGCTCTGCCTTTGGAGGTAATTTTTTCTTTTGATCTCCCCGAATATCCTGTGCCTTTTGAATGATTTTGTATACCTATTGAACGATTTGGAGGGAAACAATGGGAAAATCAATACCTTCAGGCAGAACTATTTGGGGTGAGAGCGATCAGGGGAAAAAAAACTTTTTAAAAATTAAGGATAACAAAGTTGACATTTTGAAATTTTACCATTATGAAATTTGGACATTATGAAAATTTTTAGTTAAAATTTTATTTTAAAATAAAAAGATGAATAAAAGTTGACATTTTGGAAAACTATTTATTTTCACAGACTGAGAATATAAGAAATGTTCTAGACTCAAATGTGTTTTTTTTGAATATATTATATAAGTTGAAAATATTTTGCCAAAAAATTAAATATTATATTTATTGATTTTACTAGATATGATGACTAATACAAATAATTTAAGGGTTAAATTATTCCGAGTTTACTATGATTTTATTTTGAGATGTAGAAAAATTTTATTTTTTTTCATTTTCTAGCAAGTTTATTCTGAATTTATTGAAAAATAAACTATTATATATGACAGAAAACAAACAGCTGCTCTTATTTGGACATACACTTCCGGGCAATGAGAATCTATTGCTTGAAAGGTTATTTAATAAATCGTTTTCTTAATGTTAATCTTAAATTTTTTAGAATTAAAGAATGTGCAGATAAGCGAAATAAAGGTTATTGCTCTACTTCGCCTGGATGTACGGTTATTCGAAAATTGCCGGCTGAAGACATTTTGCAAGTTACAGCCGGATATAATTATGTTGGTTTCTTTCTTGAGGTTTTTAACATCTTTATTTTTGAAGAATTTGTTTTGTCTAATAAACATTTTATCAGTGAACCTCCCCGAATTTTACACGGATTTCCACATATGTTTTATTCTTGCTAATTTTACTAGGTCGTTTTACAAGGCAAATCGCGAGATGTGATGGTTCGTGAATTACGACGATCAAATGTCAACGAGGTCTTGAACAATTTACTCTCTCGAGATGATGAAATGGATTATTTGGTTGATACTAGTGAGGCCTATCTACATGAGGAATTGCTTTCATTGCTCGATGCCGGTCTTCGTTCTGATGGAAGTGGTGCTGCTGCAGAAGCTTTACTTGATAGTGATAGCATTTACTCTGCTGCTGGTTATGAATATCTGATTTCTCGTGATATGGCTCGAAATAAGGGTGAAGGTTTGTGGAAAAATTTTTATTTTCTTAATGTTATAATATTTCAAAGAGAAAACAAAGGGTCAAAATAAGGATTATGCGGACAATTCGCAATCAGATAATTCTTGTGGCAATAGATTAGGCCGAATACTTTCAGAAACGCCCATTGAAGTGGTTGGGCCGATCGACAAATTGCTATGTTGCATACTTTATAGTGCTATTTTTTTGGTTTGTTTAAAATGTAGTTGGGATTGTATTCTATTTTATAATTGTGAAATAGGTTTAATTGAGAAATCTTAAATCATTCCAGATCACTAAAAGTTTATTATTAGATTCCAACTTCGGCAGCATTCCAAATATTTATAAAAATGTTTTGTTTAAAAACGATTGCTATTTATGTTAAAGCATCGGATACAATTGAAAATGTCAAGGCTAAAATTCTTGACAAGGAAGGAACGAGATCGGAGAGTTGCTATTTGGTAATTTATTATTTCCGGGACAAGTTTATTCGATTTTAAAGATTTTTTGCGGCAAGTATTTAGAAGATGGGCGCACTTTGGCTGATTATAATATCCAGAAGGAGTCTACAATCCGTTTAATCAGAAGACTCGATGGTGGTGCACCACCAATTAAAACATAAAAAAAAAGTGTGAAAACAACTTGTGTGACTTAAAACTTTATGAATATAAGAGAATCAAAAAGTGTCGGTATTATGTTTGTCAAGTGTGTGGAACTGATACTGTTCTAGAGTTTCAAGTAATTTATATTCTTTTTTCTCATAAATTTTATTTTATAGTTGTACTGGGGTAATAAAATAAAAGATAGCTGGACAACGTTTGGTGATATGACAATTGACGTAGCCAATTTTTTAAGAAGCAATCCTATATATAAAATCATAACAAAATGCAAAGCATGTAATGGCAGAAGAAAATTTTATAAAACAACTAATGTTGAGGAAGGTGAAGAGGAAGAATTATTAGATATTGAAGTCGATGAAACCATCGAAGAGGTTGATATAAACGACTGCCCAGGCCTCATCACAAAAGACTCCTCAAATCGTCGACATGCTCCGTTTCTTCGCGAGGAGCAAGTCGACAAGGTTAATAACATTAACTTTTAAATTAGTTTGATATTTAAGCAGTCCAGCTCACAAAATGGTTTGGGCAGGTCCCAGGTGCCGAATCTTGGCGAGGCACCTGGGACCTCCACGGCTTTATATATTGATCAGGTTTAATTATTAATATTTTTTCCTTTTTATGTATTAGGACGAATCAGACAACGAGATTTTTTATTAAAATTAAGGAAAATTTTAATAAAAAATTTTATAATTAAAATTAAATTATTATTTATGAATTGTATTTATAGTCTCAACAATTGGCCTCCTCACGTATTCAAAAACTAAAGGATGTTTCAATAAATGAAGACAATCGACGAGTAATTTTTAGAAATAATCATTCATTTTTATATATTAAAATTATTTAATTTAATTAAATTATTAATCGTTTTTTCAAGATGACACGAAGTATCTGGAACAAAAGCAATCAAAATATCACTCATCGTAACAAGCGTGGTAAAAAATTAAAAATATTCAAAATATTCTGTTTCCTTTAATGTTAATATAAATTTATAAAATTAAGAAATATTTAAACAATAGGTTTAAGTTATTATCCAAGACCCAATGGCCATAGTTTCCGAAAAGTATTAGTGTAACATTTCTGGATCCATTTCGTCCGCAAATGTCTGTACGCCTTTTAAATACCCCGCTTTCTTTTTAGGGACTGGATAAATGTTATTGATTAAAAATTTTAGGTTAGATTGATCAAATACCTGGTTTAATTATTTAGCTAAAATTGTTTTTGGTGTATATTTTTCCCTTCCCTACTAAAGCCTGTAATGGGCGTTTTCTTACCTTTTAAAGCCTGTAATGGGCGTATTCTTCTTCTAAAGCCTGTAATGGGCGTTTTCCTTAAACTCCTTAATTGGTATAGATTTTAAGTCCCAACTTTAAAAAAAACAGCTAAATAGTTGAACCAGGTATTTGATCATTTTAGGTTATCATAAAAATTTAAAAACTTTAATTAATTAATTTTCTTTAATAGCAAATGAAAGGAGCAAAGAAGAAAAGGCTGAAAGGAATAAAAGGAAATTAGAAAAGAGATTAATGCAATCAAAGGCTGTTAGAGCATACGAAAAGGCTCATGGCCCGATACTACTAAATTGTGAGGATACTGCATCGGTTTCTTCTGTGCTTTTATCAGAAAATGCTGAAATACGTTGGACAGATAAAAGGAAATTTGAAAAAATTAAAGATATTGTTAAACTTTAAATTATTTTAAATAAAATTTGTTGTTAATTTTTTTGTGATTTATTTATATCCTATATATAATTTAAGAACCTGCGTCTAAAGTAAAAATTTTATTATTAATAATTAGTTTTCAAACAGATAGTTTAAAAAATTTAAATATATAAAATTGTTCACTTGGAAATTTAAGATTCAATTTAAATATTAATTTTTATGACCAAAGTCAACAATTTTCATTTTACGGGTCACAATACCCTTTAAACTTTTTGTAAGTGGGGGCAGAAATAATAGTGCCTGTTTTTATATTAGGACGAATAAAGTTGGGATATTCTAAAATCATCACTTCATCATCGTCAATTGAAATTTCTTGATTTTCATTCTCTTCTCTTATTTTTCCAAAGTCCATCACGCTTTCCTTGAATGTAGAATAATGTAGCTTCTTGCAGATGTCTGACGTCAAAGTAATTCCTCTTACCTTCAACATGCTTTTCTCTTTTCCTGTTTCTTTCTCGACCATTTTTAATGCATAAGCTTTACACGCCGCGCCAATATATTCCTTTATATTAAAATCTTCATATTCCTCCGCCAATTCACCTAAATGATATCCAGACGAGAGTGGACTTTCCTTATCTTTTGGATATGAAAAAAGAACACTATCCGTATCCCCATAAAGTAGTGAACAACCTGGAGATTTTGCTATTTTTTTGCATTGCTCTGAACAAATGGATTCGCGCCATCGAAGTAGTCCATAGGGAGATGACAATGTTTGAAGTTTGATGTTCTTCTATGAATTCATTCTTAGTTTCATAATTAATTAGAGCTGTATACTCAGTTAATTTATCAACAGAATTTACTTCGATTGATTTGTTCTCCACAAAATTTCGTAGTTCGGCTGGTGAATCTGTGATATGACTCTTTGTTAGGGTATTTTCTAAGACTAAAACGTCCCCAAAGAGAGTTTAGCATAAGCTTGGAGATATAACGCATCGCTTTATCCGGAACCATCTTCTCTTTTTCTATATAAATTCCAAATTTCTCTTGACATTCTCTTATGAATTTTTCTTCTTTTAACTGAGTGTCAATCCCTTTCGGAAATCCACTTGCATGAATTTTCATTCGCATAAACTCTGAAACGTACCCTTTGAATAATTCACTATCCCAATTTTCATAATGAAGCGCGCGAAAATATTTGATGACTTTATATCCGTTGTTTAGTGCTTCTCCTAATTCAATAGACGTACACGTGGATATCCAGCCTCTATCTTTATCTCCATGTTGACAAGTATAGTCGGGAATAGTAGCACCTCTGGGAAAGTCCAATGAGCATTGACGGCACAAAGGAAAAAGTAAGCGGTCATCAAACTTTACCGGCATCACGGGAATTTCAGTTTTAAGAGGAGGAATCAAAAATATTTTGAGAATTCCGTTTACTGGGATCTGATCGCTTCGAGTCCAATTCACATCTTGTTCATTTCTTGGAATAATTTTAACCTTTGGATGTCCAGTTGGGAAATCGGTTGTTGCTATTGTTGAAGGATAAAGGGAGTTAAAGTCCAAATATGAAATTTTATGTTGTTCGTCAGCCTCATAGTGAAGACAACGTGGACCAGTTCGCCCTCCGAAAAAACAATCCCGAAGCTTAATTGGCCCTTTATCAAGATACTTTGAAAAACATTTTCTCATTTTCCTATTTCTTCTTAACATCTCTTTAATTTCGCATTCCCACACAACATCAACATGTCTGATATGTTCTCTAAGTATTTCCAATCTAGTATCATCTTCTCTTCTAACCACTTCCACTGTCTTTCCATTTGGAAGAACGTGATCTGGTCTGTCCCCATAATGTCTAGGGCACGCGTGCCAGACACAACCATGTACCTCAATTGCTCTGTCTTCGGTTTCAATATATCCATCAACTTTATACCTTCCAGCTACTGTATATTCACCACCTTCAGAATGAGCAGTCCGAATTTCAACTCCATTCATTTCAGCATACCAATCGAGATATTTCATTGCTATTTCGCTTTGGTTATCACACGTATCATAACCTTTTTCTGGAACTATTGCCAGGTGTTCCTCTTTTAGGTGGTTCAACCTAAAATGCTTCATACAGGCGGAAGCAATAGTCATTGCGTCCTGAAGAATATCTATTCCAATTGATGTGTTGTCGCAATTTTTTGGTTTACTTATTTCTAGAAATTTGTTTCTGAAGGCTAAGAGAGCTTCAGTCAAGATTTGGACATCATTTAGACAATATTCAGCCAGAGATTCATTCAAACAAAATGGTTGTATTTTTCATGTTCATACCACTGATTAAAAATCTTCTGCTTCTCTGGTAGCATACCTCCATACAGATAATCTGATTTTGGTGGAAGTCTTGGCAAAGTAATATCATAATTTTTTGGATTATTCGCTAAATGCGGGAAGAATTGTTTTTCTTGAACTTGAAGATCGAATGCACCAACCAGCTGACCTAACGCTACTGGGCAGATGTTGTATGAATCTCGGAATATAATTTCACCACTAGTTTGTGTTTTTGAAACTCTAAGTTCATATAGTTTATTCCCTCTTCTAATTATGGACGGCACAATCCCTTTCACGAATATTTCGCGGAAAGTCATGATCATATCATACCTTCCACCAAAATGTGAAAAGGCTATGGTCGTAAATTTCTTATCTAATTCAAAAAGAATCCATTTGACAAAATCATGCAGTGGATCATCTGTTACTCGTTGTTCATCCACTTGCGAATTTAAAAAGGGTCGATGTGAAAAAGTTATATTTCGATTTTTACCACAGATGTTGCAGAATTTTCCCTGTTGTTTAAGTGGTGATTTCCATTGTTCATTCTCCATACAATTTGTGCATGTTATTGTTGCAGCAATGAAGTTCACGTTATGAAGTCGATGATTTTGATTTTGAGGGTGTTTAGTATGTTGAGTAGATTCGAAATCAAATGTCAAGAGACGATACGGAGTTTTCTTTTTTGGCTCAAGAGGACGTATGAAGCAACCCCTTTCTGAACTATGATATTGCATACATTTTAAACACCATTTATGTCCGCAAATATGTTTTTTAGCAGGATCTTTATGAAAGTCTTTGATTCTCCAAATAACCCCACACCTTTGACATTGTTTTGATCTGAGACAGTGATTACTTGACTTATGATATTCAAAACAATCACTGTTAGAGAAAATTTTTCCACAATCACTACATTCCTTTTTGAAATTATTGTAAACAGGACAAGGTCTTCCAATACCTATCCGTCCGCAAAATCTACAAAGTGATTTACATGAAACATTGTGCTCTTTAGCTTTGCGATACTTCTTCTGACATGAATAACAGTACTGCCAGTGTTGGCCGAACTGTGCACCAACTGTTCTAATCCCATCAAAATGTCCTTTTGAGTAGTAAATTGGTATTGGTGTGTTGAAATTATCTGATCCATAAACGTATTTAGGAGTGTTTTCACATCTGTCACCAAAAACAAACACTTTGAATTTATAACCTTTTTGTTCGTATTTTTTATTCCAATAATCTACTACTTTAGGGATGTGAACGTGAGCGTCATATGATTGTTCAGATAATGGAATACATGCCCCAGCCATTAAATTAAGCATATCAGTTTGTTGTCGTTGTAATTGTTCACGATGATATTTCCCAAAATTTCTTTTGTGTCCCAATTCCCCTATTACATATTTCTTTGTAAACTCCAAGGCGTAAAAAAGACAATAATTATCATTAAAATTCCTAATTTTAATAAGCCAACATTCATTAGTATCAGAAACCGATTGTGATGTACAAGATGTAGTTGTTGAAGGGGCTCTTCCTCTGATTGATTTCTCTTTTGGTAGTGCCGAAACATCCAAGGTATGGATTGTCACACTGAACCAATGAGTGAGCCACGTTCTGCCTTTGATTGAGAAACTAATAAAAAACGCTGTAAAATGTTTTCAATGGTGTCTTCTTGGATTGTACGAATAGGTATCCATATGTCATTGTCTAATAATGACGAAGAGATCGTTGCTCCTAAATGATCCGGATTGATTCCATTCTCTTTGGCATCACCTACAGCTTGATTTATACAATTAATTAAAATATGACGAATAACATCCTCTGGATTTTTTGTGACGGCTTTAATTGTAAATTTAGTTACCAATTTAAACAATTTAAATCTTTTACAATATGTCTTTATTGAATCTATTTTCTCTATACAATTTTCAATTTCTCCCGTTCCTATTTGTATTCTATTTTGTTCTTGATTATTATTTGAAATTAAATTCCTTATAAAGAATGGATGACGATATTCATGTTGCTGTCTAGGTTCATTATCCAAAATTTCATTAATTAGAAACCTCGGTTTTTTAGGTGGACTACCTTGGGACATTTTAATTTTTTTTATTTTTATTATAAATTCAAATGGGAGGTTTGAGCTTTATCCACAGTTTTTATAGTAAAATTAATTTTTGTGTCAACCTGTACCATTTGTTGTGGGCGGAGAAATTGAGAAAATGTTAAATTCAAACAATAAAAACAGCTGATAAATCAAGAATTTTAAAATGGTCAAAAGAAAAATGAAAAAATTCAAATTTCATTTAAATTAATTTTATTTCTTTAACAAATAAATGCTATTTATCCAAACAAATATATGAAATCAAATATATTGAAAATTTAAATTAAAGGAAATATATGAAAATTCCTTAAACAAATATATGATTCCTCAAAAAAACTGCAAATAAGTGCCTACAAAAACCAAACATTGAGAAGACATTTGAATTATGTCACAATTATTTAAAAATATTAAATAATTTTGCCCAATTTAGTTGACAAAAGTATTAAATTCTAAGACCAAGAAATTTTCCAAAACTAATATGTATTTACCACAAAATCTAAGTCGAGCAAAACACTGAAAAAAGAGTATCACAAACATTCTATAATTTGTGACATAACTCAATATCTTTCCATCGCCATTCAAGACGGGTTAATGAAATAAACGAGGCAAGAGCTGTAAAAATGAGGCAATCTGCTTATGCCTCGTTTATTTCATTAACCCGTCTTGATCGACGAATAAAGTGAAGAAATTTAGTATTGCAAATAACGCATTTAAGTGTCAAGTCCGTATATTTTAAGTACGGATGTTTTTTAATTATCTTCTTGATTGTAAAATTAAAAAAGTCCTTATCTTCAACGTCAAATTTCTGTAGTTCTTTCCAAAGAAGCATTTTCTTTAAATTTTCCTCCAAATGGTCGATATTGATACAGTAAGAACAGAACGCCAAACAGCGACAGTTGTCAGGAGCGTATGTAACATTAACCTCGTCCAACTGTTTTTGACACACCACGCATATAAGCCCAGCAGCGAATGAACGGATTTTCTTGCCAAATTTCCCATTTCTTGGAATATTCTCTTTATCTTCCTCATCATTCCTCATCTTTATCTTCCTCATCCTCATCAACGATATCAATATCGCTTAGTTGTTCCGCCCAATCTTCGTGTTCATTCATTCCAGGAGGATCAAATTGTGGTGGGGACAAAGCCTCAAGAGACCAAGGAGATATGGCAGGCTCTGAATTTCAAATTTTAATTAAAATTACTTTAAAAAAAATTTCCCGAATAAATATTTATATTATTTAAAAATTATTTACCCAAAGAATTTATCTGCCCAAAAGGAGTCCATGGGAGTTCACCACTACGAATGGACCAATTGGATGGTGTAGAAACTTAAAAGAAGTAAAATAATCTGAAACAATTTAATATTTAAAATACCAATCGAGTGCCATGGCTCCACACGAGGACGTGTGGAGCCATCACTAAGACCAAATATTGTCGAATTAGAAGAAGAAGATTGTGATGAGATGTTTGTTGTTGACGAAGATTGAATGTACTGCGGAGTAATTCGAACATTGGTGACATTAGTTAGTGTTGTATAGGTCCGAACGCATTGACGTCCTCTATTAGGACTTGGTGAGATTCCTGATGCGCGAATTCTTCGATCTTAATAAAATAATTAGAATAATTTAAATATAATTTAAATAATTTAAAATTTAAATATAATAATTTAAATATTTAAAAATTAATTTAAATTTTAATCATTTTTAAATTAAAATAAAAATTTTTTTATTAAATTCGTACCCATCTCGAGTTCGTCCACTTGTATGGGCCAATTAAGCGGGCGAGAAACAGGGTAAGGCGAAATCTTAAATAATATAAAAATATTTAAAAACAGAATTAATTTAGATTTAAAGAAATCAAATTTAAAATTATTTCAAAATAAAGTTTTAATTTAAATTTTAAAAGAGTTTAAGTTGAAAAAATTAAATCTTAGTCGTGAGATAACAAAAAGGTAAAGAAATGTAAAGTCAAAAAATTTTTTATTGAAAAAAGTTAAACAAAAAGGGCGAATTGATCAGCCAAAATTTTATATTGTAACAAAAAATAGGTCATCGCAAACTGATTTGAAAGTTGGAATAACTCCTCCCATCAACAACCATTTATCCGATAGAAAACTAATATATCTTACCGCGCCGGCCTTGGAAGAAACATTACACCGTGTAAAGTGGCCAGCCAAGAGAGAGAAAAGTACACTTTAAACCACAACTGTCAAGAGATTAATTGCTTTGAAAGTATTCAAAATCTTATTTGAGATTTGAATGGAAAATCAAGTTCAAAATGGAAATTACAGCAATATTTAAAAAGTAAATTAAAGTTCTAAATGTGACATTAGAGTATTATTTTTTAATATTGGAGTATTTATTATTTTAATTTTAAATAGGGACATTAGAGTACTAGTTTAAATTTTGAAAATTGGAGGATATTCTATTTAACTAGGTTATTAGAGTATAAATTATTTTTATTTTATTTAAAGAGAATTTTCCTAATTTGGAAATTATTAATTGAAAAAATATTTTAAAAATTTATTAAATTAAATGAAATTATTCTAAATGTACAATTATGATATTTAAATCTGTTTTGTATTGGTTTCTACTTCTTTTTTCTTAAGTGTCCAGTCACATAAAACATCTTTCACATGCATGTTAAGATCGACGCATTGTTTACAAAGCTCAAATGAGATAACGACTCCACCAGTGCCTTCACGTTCGATAACTCGACTAGTGCTGTGGAATAAAATGTTGGAACATGTCCTACAGAGGCGGAACTCTAAGCGAGGAATATATTTCATTCTTACAAGTTTCCAAAGTGTTTTGCTTCTTACTGAAACTTTCGGTTCAGATTTCTTTACGGCATTCTTTTTCCCTAATTCTTTATCTGTCCCATTACTCTCTTTTAATATTTGATTTTCATTTACTTCGATAATTTCAAAATCCTTTTGCTCTTGCTTCACTGAGTTTGGGGAATTAGGTTGAGACATAATTTTCTTTTGTCAATTTTAAATTGTTCAAGAATGAATTGTGAAGTAAATTTCACTTTTATTTATACTCCAAAAAATGGGCGTGTCTAGGATCTAGGCAGGAGACACCAGGTATTAACCCCTTACGAATTTGACTATAAAAGATCGAAAAATTCGTTAAAAATTCATTCTATATTTAAAATAAACGAAAAAAAATGCCAAATCTCTTGGAAGAAATTTCAAAACTCCTGGATTGTACACAGGAATCAGTACACTCAAAGTTGAGTAATAAAAAAGAAAGAGATCAAGTCTTGAATCACATTAAAGGCAAAGCCTTGAAAACTACTTATTTTAATAGGTGTGGAAATAAACAGATAATTTATTGCGATGGAATTTCATTAGGTGGGTCTCATCAAATATTAGCTTATGGAAACCTACGAGCGCCATTTAATATTAGTGTTTGTGCCTATTTTCACGCCAGGCACAGAATTACATTAAAATATCCATTTCATCAATGTGTGCAATTTAAGAATTGCTACTACCCTTTGGAATTACTCGAATTTTGTCCTTTAAACAGTGGATCTGATTCAGATTGTCCTATAAATATGAGAAACCTCCGTACTCAGGCTACATCTTCATCTGAATCGGTTAAATCTTTGGATTCGTGTTCAACAGATTCAACATTCAAGGCTTCAAGCAGTAATGAGAAGACACCAGAACACACTATTAGAAGGGGAATTCTCTGGCTTTATGAGAATGATAAGAAATCATGGGAAAAGCACGACATTACTCTTTTTCATTCAAAGTAAAATTTATTTCTATTTTTTAATTTATTCATATTTTTCAAATTTATTCTTAAAATTGTTAATTTTGTACTTTTACCCCTAAAATTAATAACTTACCTTGCTTAATTTTTTCAAAAATTGTTCTTATATTTATTAAAAATAAAAGTTTTGAAATTTATTGAATTAGTTTATTAACAAACAATTTTACAAATTCATCGGGGCTATGATACATTTTTAAAATAGATAGGTATTTTTCAAAAGTACAACCATAAGACATAAAATACAGAAATACAATACAATGTTGTCCACATTCTCTTGATAATAGATTTTGGACAGGAATTTTATTTTTAATTTGATTTGGAAAGTTAGATAAGAAACTATTAATAGGATAAGCCAAATTTGGAATTAATAGGGAATCGAGTAAATAAATTGTCGTTTTATTCGGTATAAACATCGCTATCCAGTGGGATCCTTCGTTTGCTGATCTGTCGAGATTAATCACCATTGAAGCCGGATATTTTTTGATTTCTTTAGGAATTTTATCAGATGCAAAACATCCAATGAAGTATCGACGAGTAATTTGATTCTGGTATAAAATATTTTCAATTTGTATTGTGTCCATTAATATCGTAATCAGTACTTTGATTATTTGTTGTCTGTAGACCAGATATCTTTATATTAGGCTTCCTATTTATTTCACTCTTTATGTTGATAATTGAACGGAATTGGTAAAGTATGGCTGATACAATAAGCATAAACCAAAGAAATAATAGCGCAATACAATAAAAATTGTAGTTTCCTGAATTGTCCGTTATTTCAGTGCAAGGGATTGGTAAGTGAATTTCCCTATTCACATTTTCAAAAATATCGAATTTCTGATCATAATTTCTTATTTCGCAAGGTTTTTCTGTTGAAGGATATAAATTTTTCAAATACTCCTTGTATTCGGGAAGATCGTCTGTAGTTCGATTAGGTCCAAATTTTAATCGTAAATAATCCCTATAATCTGGATAATCATCAGCGTTAAACATAGTGGAAGGTCTATTTTCACAATCGTAAATTAAAATATTTATTAGCGCAAGAAAGAAAAAGGAATAATCTAT
>ABLG01001201.1:0-11452 GCA_000172435.1 Meloidogyne hapla | reverse complement strand
TGGTGGTGGAGGAGGTAGTTAATGTTTTTTGAAATTCGAGCCATTAAACACTTTTCATAAATCATTTCTCGTACAAAAAATAAATGAAAAGTCTTTTCACTTCTATATGATAAATTATTATAGGAGTTCCAGTTCAAGTTATTAGTGGAGGTAGTGGCGGAGGTTGTGGTGGTGGAGGAGGAGGCTGTGGTGGAGGAGGTGGAGGTTGTGGTGGTGGAGGAGGTGGAGGCGGTCAAAGCTATGGCCCTTATGGTCCCTATGGACCTTATTCTTATGGGCCTTATGGGTATATTAATATATTTAAAATATAGAAATAATTATCAAAATTATAGTCCTTATGGCCCATACAGCGGTGGAAGTAGCGGTGGTTGCGGTGGTGGAGGAGGTGGTTGTGGTGGGGGTGGAGGAGGCTGTGGTGGTGGCTGTTGATAGGAATAAATTTAAATTATATTAAAACAAAATATATTTCCCCAAATATAAAAATATTCTGATTCGGTTTTCTATTTACATATGTTTATATTATTGGGGAAATAAGTTTTGTTAAATGTGCAATAAATAATTTTAATTATTAAATATTTATATTTTCATTTAAAATTTTATTTTAATTATTCTTTTACAACATAAAAAACTAAATTTTAATAAAATTTTTAAATTATAAAATTTATTATAAATAAAATTTTTATGAATCACTTAATTATTAATCCATATTTATTATGATTAACAATTCTGAACTTTGCTCATAGTTATAATTGAGTAAATGAAATAAAGTAGTAATCTTTTTAATTACAAATAGTTTATTTTTTGTTTGAAGAAATATTCGACCATTAAAATAAATATTCAATGATAATATAATTTAAAAAAATATTTAATATAACTAAAATTTAAATAGTATTTACTTATTTAAATTAAATTTTTATCATTTTCATGTTCTCCTTAAATTCAAATTAAATTGAAATACCTAATTTATTGAACAACTCTCAAAATTTTTTTGTCCATTTTATCCAATTTTCGAGATGACCTATGGTCATTTCAATTGACTAAAATTGAAAAAGAAAGGCAATTGAATAAGCAATTGGCACTAGAAAATGCCATTACTTTATGTCAAATATCCATAAAATTCAATTTAATAATCAAAAATAGGAAACTTACTTTTTCATAATTTTAAAATTTACATCTAGATTCCACACATTATCACATAAAACAAATCCAAAAAAAATTTTAAAAAAGCCAAAGCCGATTTTCCATGCTTTTCTTCTTTTTTTCATCCCTTATTTAAAATACAAAGAACTTAAAAACTTGTTGCTAAGGGTGAAAACTTGTTTTGACGCCTTTCTCGACAATTTTTGTCCATTCTTATTTTTTCTTGTTGACCATAAAAATATTTTCTATTCTCCCGTCAATTTCAATTTAAATAAAAAAGTGTGGAAACAACAAAAGCCAGAATTTTAAAAATCTTTTTCACTTTTTCACAAAATTTTTTATAAACCTTTATTTAAACTAAAATTGTTAGAAAAATTGGCAATTGAAAGTTAAAAAGTCAAAATAACTAAAATTTACAAAAAATGATCTAATTTCAGCTTTATTTGCTTTTACTTAGGGTGCGTAATAAGTTTACCGTATTTACTCGAATAATTCCCCTGGGGAATTATTATTTCAACCCATCCCTGGCATGGGGAATTAATCGAGGGTGGGGAATTATTCGAGTAAATACGGTAGATGCCCTAATATTTATATTTCTCAGTGTTTAATAATTCATAACTACCTTCAATTTTTAAAAATCATTTTGTTCTACAGATCCTGCTCTATCAGAATCACTAATATTTTCAATTTAATTCCTTTAAATACATAGAGAGAATTTAATATACCTATATTTCTCAGTGTATATCATTTAAAAAAAATATGGGTATTATAAGGCTTCAAATATGGGTATTGCCAAAACTACATTAATTTATTTAAAATTATATTAATTTAAAATTATCTTTTTTATCACCATTTAAAAATAATATATAAATCCATTTTTTAATTAAAATAATTCTTTCAATAAAATTCCTTTATCCACGCACATTTTTTAATTTTTCTCTTAATTTTTGTAAATTTGCCTGAAATGTTTCTTTTATTCCTCTTCTCTTTCTATAAAATATTTCATCATTTTTTTCTTTTTCTGTTAAACTTTGATTAAAAGAATTAATAATAATTGAAGGTAATTTATTTAAATTATTTAAAGTTATATTTTTATTAATTAATTTATTGTCTTCTTTTTCATTTATTTGTTGGCATTTAAATAAATTTAATGAAAATAATAAAATTAAATAAATAATTTTATTAATTAATAAATTCATTAAAAAATCAAAGGAATTAATGAATATTTATTTAAATAATTACTTTTATATGGACCTTTTATTCTCAAGAGATTGTAAATATTATGTGAACTGGTCAGATAAAAAAAAAGAATAAATACTTGACTGGAATTATTTTTCCTTTCAATTTTATATTATTTAATTGTTTATTTATTAATTAAATATTTACCTTTAATTTATTATTAATAACAGGTTTATTTATCTAAATATTCACCTTTTTATTAGAAAAAAAAATTATTTGTTATATTTTTGTGTAAATATTAATCTAGTTACTAATATGTTGCATTTACTTTTGTTAAAAGATTATTTCTTTTTTATTTTCTTAAAGAAAATAATTAAAAAATTTTTTGTTTTACTTGTAAAATGGTAATGGATAAATTAATTATTAAAATTAGTATCAAAAATCTATAACTTAATTAAATATTTTTATTTTTATATTCAAAACATTCATAATTATTTGTTTAATATTGAATCAAATTAATTTTTTATTACCTAAATATAAATATTTTTAATTTAATGTATTCACGTATCACCAATTTTATTATTATTTTAAAAGTTTATTTAACCATTTGGCGCCATTAAAAACCTTTTACCTCCAATTCCCACATTTTTTATAAAAATATTTTGACATTATTTCCTCATTTTTAAAAGCGGAATCTCTTTTATGTATATTAAAATATTAAAATATATTCGAGGTCGTCTGATGAACTAAATTTGTGCTTTTTGACTCTTCCTCCTTTTAACTCTATTATAGAGCCGTAAAGTCCATTATATACCTATGACCCTCAAAACACATTTATTAGTTAATGCATCAATTATCCATCTATACCCATCTTTATTTAAAAATAATGTTTAATAGAAGTTGAGTCAAAAAGATATATTTGGACTTGTAAATATTAGGTATAAACAAATCTTTAATTTTTAAATACTTCACACCATTATTGATACCAAATATCTTCACCATACATATGTATAAGATTTAATTTTCCCTTGAATAAAAATATTTTCTCATAAAGCTTAGCATTATAGTTGATTAATTTTTTCAATTAATAAACAAAGATAAAATATTTTACTTTTTTCTTGATGCCTCTGTTTAGGGAATTGGTGCCGGGGAGGAACCCAATCTTTAATTAATGAATATATTTTTTCTTTAAAATATAAACTAGGTGGATTTTCATTTATCTAATGTTTACATCTTTTATTTGAAAGAAAAAAGATTTATTTATTTATTTTTTTTTATATTTTCCGCGCTATGGCCCTCATTGTCCTTAATACTGACATTTATTTTAATGGCCGAAAAGGAGTGATTGATTCTCCTCTCATTTTCTTGTATTTTTTTATTTCCATATTGCATGAGGTTAGAATTTACATTTTAGGAGGAAAGAAAATAATATGTACATATATATTTTCTTTTAAATTTATTTTAAAAAATAATTATCAATATTTTTATATTTATTTTTATCATTCTTTTTAATGTCAATAAAATCTAATAAATAAACTAAAAAAACAAAAATAATAAAAACAAAATAATAAACAAAAAATATACCTCTATTTATATTTTAGTAGTAAAAATAAAAAAAAATGCGTTCTCATTTGCTTAATTGTACTAGTAATTGGATGCATGCCTCTAATAAATTTTCTTTACATTTTTATTTGATAAAAGCTAAGATGGAAACAAATGCTGAATAAATAAATATATTGCTAAGAGATAGTATTTTACTATTATTTTATTTATTTATTTCCTTATTAGTTGTAATTGACAAAAAATAAAAATAATTTTACAAAATAGAATGCCATGTCATTATAATAGAGGAAATACGGTAATCTTCTTTTATTTTCCTCCATAAAAAATAATATGTATATTTTTTGTTTAGTATAATCTCTATCTTATCATTTACTTTTTATCAATTTTCAATTCATTCCAGACTTGTTAACTTAGATTATTGAAATCTTTATATGTGAAATACGTGAAAAGCCCTTGGAATTTAACTTCTCAATTTTCTCTTATAAATATATCTAAAGATATTTTATGACATTTTTTGTTTCAAATTAAAATTTAAGAGAAATACAAACCTAAACGATATTTTAATTATTGTTTAATACATACTCAACTATTTTACTCAACTATTTAATTACCTATTCTTTATTATTGTAAAGGTAATAATAAAGCCCAAAAATTATTATAAAAATAGGTATTATTTATTTAATCATTCTTTACTTTTTTAACCGGATTTGTACTAAAGTGAGAGAAATATTAAATGTGTGTGGCTATTTCCATTTTACAAATTCAACTGACCAAACATAAACATTTTTTATTAATTATTTCCCTAATTGAGAAAGATAATATCAACTCATTTTTTATTTAGGATTTCAAATATATTTAATTTCTGAAGAAATAACACCAAAATAATATTAAAACAAATTTAACACAAAATCATTAATATATCATCCTTATATTCTAAGAATATAACTAAATCTTTTATTTTTATATTTTCTTGACATACACACATTGACTTCTTTAGAGGATTGCCATAATCCGTTCCTGACCATTATAATTATTATTATCAAGAAAATCCTTTCTTTTAGCCATTAATTCAGCTGCTTCTTCTGTTGCTTTTTCACTTTTTTTTCTCTCATAAATTTGTCAATCCTCTCTTTTTTTTTATTTTGTCCAGATTTATTATAGTATTTACTCCCTTTCCAATGAATGGACTTTACAACACATGCGCACATGCTGGCCAAACTGTTTTTGCTTTTTTAAAGTAAAATGGTCAGCTTATCGCCAATTAAAATCTGTTAGAAAATAGAGAATGTATTCATTTACTTTTTTAATTCCATAATTTTTTATTTTAAAAATATCTATTTTAAAATAATTTCTGTCTTTTTACAAATGCCTTATTTAAAATATTTTTTTATTTTTCCTTATTATTCAGTTAATTTATTGAAGCTATGTGCAATAAAAACAAACATTCTTATATCGTAAAAAAATAAAAACGGTTGAAATAGTTGAAGAGAATTATTTAAAAGGGGACAGGCTTAATTTAAAAGAAAAATATATATCCATTTCATTTAGCTTTTCCCAAAGGAGTGGCCATCTTAGATTGCCAGAACGACCTTCTCTCTACCCTTATTTGTGCCTTTTTATTTTTATATATTGTTTTTGCGCATTTGCCGCTTTTTTCATTTTTATTTATTTCCTCCCATCTTTTTAAAGCTTTTTAGTATTTAACCGCTCTTTTCTCCTTTTATGATTTAAAGAAATGCTTGTCAGCAATAAAAACTGTCGGCAAATACCCACAAGAATTGAAATTAGAACACTAAGAAAATTGCAACTGTTTGATTGGAATAAAAGAATTTTTATAGAATCAAATAAAATTCCCTTTGGGAATTTTATTTATTAGCATTTGAGGCGGGAAAATTTTGAAAAAAGAGGCGCTAAAAATTTTCATTCTGAGGCTTGCTAAGATTGAAGGTTAAGGATAGGCGCTGACATAAAACAGAAGCTTTAGAAAATGAAAAGTTACTAGTAATATTTTGACAAATCGAATTGTATTTTCATTTTTTTGAGATATTTCTGATTTTCCCTGTTATTTTTTAAAAGATTGAAAAATTCCCCAGCAAAAGAAAGAAGGGTCTTTAATTGTCATCTAGTTTTGTTATGAAACTCTGCAATGGCTAAATTACTCATATTATTCTATCATTTTATAATTTCTAAAATTTTCAAAAATCGTGAAAGAACAATTTTACTCATTTTGTTAAGAATTTTCGCCTTTAAAGTTTTAATTAGCTAATTTTAAAGTCTTTGTTTTATAAACAAACTTTTCCTCACCTAAAATTTTCTTCTTTAATTTATTTAACCTTTACTTTTATTATTTATTTATTCGTTCGTTCTCTATTTTCTTTTATTTTAAAATTTCTTCAATTTTATGACAATAGGACGGAAATGTGTTGAAAGAAAAATGATGAAAACCTAGCGATTCTTCCCCTTCTCAAAGATGCTCTCCTTCCTTCTACTACTACTTACCATTACAAACAAACAAACCCGAATTGCGCGCATTGTAAAGCTGTCAAGCCGACAATTTTTGAGTTGCTCTCTTTCTATCAAATTTTTATTTTTATATTTTCCCTTTACACAAATTTACACATAAATAGTAAATTCGGGTCGTGGTCAGTCAGCCGGTCAATACAATCATGCAATCTTTTTATATTTTTTAATAAATTTATTCAATTTATTTATTTTCTCTTTTTTTTTTATTTTAATAAAGAAATATTATTTTTATTCCCTAAATTGATATGACCATATTCATCTTGAAATGCCTTTCTTTTATATCTCCGATTCCTTAAAATATAAATTTTTTGGATAGTCTTGTCCTCGTTTTTCAAAAAATTTTTTCTAATAGCTAATACTCAAAAAATGATTAAAAATCGCTAGGATAAAAAATAAAATTTACTATTTAATTATATCTTTTAATTCTATAAAAATTTTAATTAATCTTACTAATTTACAATTTATCTAGCTGTAATTAAAACATTTAAACAATATCTTTATTTTTATTCACTTTTTTAAATTTAATAAATTTTTAAAGATTATTTTATTAATAAATATTTTCCTTTTTATTTACTAAAACTAATTGCGTAATTCATTCAATTAATCCAATAATTACTTTTATTATTTACAAATAAAATCGACTGATTACCAACAAATAAAATCGACTGATTCGCCGTTAATCGAATTAAATAATGACTGTAATTGTATTTATGGGAAGGAGTGCGCGTATATTCAACAATTTATATTATTCCGAAAATCCTATCAAATCAAAAACCAATATTTTTAGACAAGTGGAATTATTGTAAAGGGGGCCCATCGATGGGGGATTAGTAAATAAATAATGCGGAAGTGGAGTGAATACTTGTATTTTTTTAATGTTGTGATACTACTTTCATAAGGCCTTTTTTTATAAAATATTTTCTCTCCAGTTTTTTGTTATTTTAATAAATCAATAAATTATTTAATAATTTTACTTAGAAAATTGTACTTTAAATATTATCAAACATAATCTTTATCATTTTAATGAATCCACTACATATTCATTATTTCTTTAAAAAATAACTTAAAAATTACTAAAATACTAATAATTTCCAAAATAAAAAAAGGCCCAAAAATAATGAATAAATATCCAAAAATGGACAGCAAACATTTTTTCTTCAATTTTCCATCAATCAAACACGCAGCGCATTTATTGCATTTATTCTTGCAACAGCAAATAAAAAAAGAACCTTTCATTTTCTCGTCCCATTCATCATTTCCTTCAAGAAATAAGATACCAAAAAGTTTTTTTTCAAGTAAAAAACTTGAATATAACCTTAAAAATCTTTTTTTTTATTTTTTGTTTGCCCTAAGACGGCAAATATTTACTAGAAATGTGGCCATAAAAAATAACCAAAAAAGTAGCTCTGCCGCAAAAAAGCTGCTAAACTTCCTTTTTTCTTTTAATGATGAGATAAGGGTCTATTTTCTCAATTTCCTCTCCTTCCTTTTCTTAAGCAAAAACAAAACTTTTCGGCACTTCTATAAGGAGAAGAAAATTCTATAAATATTTGCTTTATTTTCATTTTACGCTTTTATTTAAATTTCTTTTGGTTGAAACCTAAAACTTTATTTTTTTATTATTATTAGTGGAATTTTTAGATAGGTATTTCTAGAATAACTTAAAACACAATTCTCATTCAAAACTTTTCTGAATTTCTTTCATAATTTTAAATACAATTTATTACGTAATTATCAATAAAGAATTAATTAAAAAAACTTGTTATATAATCAAAAACAATAAAATAAAAAATTAATTTTTTACAATTTATTTGCATGACAAAATTAGTAGAACGCTTTTTTAGAAAAGAAAGAGACAAGTCATAGAAAAACTAAAAACAAACCAAAAAGCACAACAATAGCCAAAACCAAATAAAGAAAATAAGGCCAAAGATGTCTCTCAAAAATGAGGGAATTAATTTATTTAGAAATAAATATATGAGAGAGAATAAAAACCGGAAAAACAAGCTCAAGCAATGGGATATTTTTGTGTTTTCTTCTCCTCTATATTTTTTTTGGCCAATTTTCCAAAAATTTTTCTCGTTCCTCTTCTCAAACATTGCCTCTTTTTAAATTTATCTTTAAATTTATTTTTATTTGTTCCAATAAATTGTTTCTTTAAAAAGAAACTAAACGAAAACACAAAACAAACGAATGGGTTAAAAATTAAAAAATAAATCTTTTAACTTTTTTTAAAAATATTTTTGTTTGATAAAATTTTTTCCTTTTGCTATTTTGACAATTTAAATGGATATTTAATTAATATTCTTTAAAGATAATTCTCTAGATCCTCGGCAAAATTCTGAGACTTAATCACTATCAGAATTTAAATTTTATATTTTGTCCTCTATTTAAAAATCTCTAAAAAATTTTCAATTATTCATTATATAAGCATATTTATCTAAAATCAATTATCTATAAATAAATGTACCATTTTTATCTTTCCATTTTTGTCTTTTCTATTAACACATCTGTTCCGCGCATGTGATTTTGAGCGACTTAAACCGCTTTAAATAAAGACTATACAAAATGTTTTGTATATTTCCAACTTAAAAAGTCTTGGTTTTATTAAAATATTTATGTATATCCCCTTTAAATATATTTATTTTCTCTTTTCATTCAATTTTTACAAATATTTTTAAAAATTTCTTTTTTATTTAATTTTCATTCAATTTATTTTTAGAAAAGTTTATTTAATAAATAAAACAAATCTTTGGCTAAATGCCATTCTATATTTATTTTTCTCTTTTTTAATCGCTCCTTTCTTTTATTTTTTACACAAAATTTTTGTAGTATTTTATAAAAAGTTTTTATTTTTTATTTATTATTTTCATATCAAATAACACTTTAAACATTTACGTAAATATTTTCTTTATTTTTTTTATTTTAATTTACAATTATAACTTATTTTTATAAAAAAATATTTGCTAATATAATTTATTTTTAGTTTTATTATTATTTATTTAATGATTATTTATAAATATTTAATTTTCTTTTAAATAAAATTAAAAAGAAATCATTTCACACATAATTTTACCTTCCAAAAGCTTTCTAATTAATTTATAAAATAAATATAAAAATAAATATTAGACATCAATGATCAAAAATTTATTTTAAAAAGCCACTTGAAAGAAAAGAAAAAAATTCTAGTAGAATTAATAAAGATTTTTTTTACCTTGATTTTACTACATATTGGCCAACGCAGAATTCCATCCAATTTCTTGTAAATATTTTCTTTTATTTGTATTTACCTTTTCTTGATAAAAAAACACTTTTCAAAAATTGTTTGCTATAGATTTGTAATCTCTCAATCATTTAGGGATCACCACCACAAAAATATAGTGTTTTTTATTGTATTTTTTTATTGTTGAAGATTTCTTCAATCAAAATTTATTTTTAAAAATATTCTAGATTTCTTCCATCTCTTCAAAGTTCTCATACTTTTTTTATAATTATTCACTTAATTTCTTTTATTCTCGTCATTTTTTCACATAATTATCCAGATTTATTTAAAGCTTACCTTCCAAAAAAAATTTTTTTATTATTTTCTTTGCTCACCGCTAATTATACTTTTGGATTAGAATTTTTATTTTTATATTAAGATTATTTTCTTTAATTCATTTATTTATTTTCTCATTATTTAAATAATTATTATCAAAAATATTCTGAATTTCTTCTTCTAAAAAAATTTTTTAATCAATTTTTATTATTTTTCAACATTTTTTCATGACCAAAAAAAATATTTCATGTGATACCCATCAAAATTTGCTGAGCCAGGAATTCGACTGACACTTCCACTCACAACACTAATACCCTTTTTTTCACTCCCACAAAGTCGATGGAGCGGGCAAAAATAATCTCCCTCATTTTTCTCTTTGTGATGCGGGAATTGAGCAAAAAATGAAAAAATAAATAAAATTTTGGAAACAATGAACTGGTTTTTTATCTTTGGGTTTTCACAAAATTATAAAATTAAAAAATTTATTTTATATTTTATTAGCATAATTTTAATTCTAATAAAAGTAAATTTGAATGTCTTATTTATATCTTCGGTTTTTTCTATCATGAGAATTTCTTAGGAATGGAATTAATAAAAATCATATGTTTTATGTTGATTATTTATTAATTTCAGAGTTAAAAAATATTTTTATTTATTTTATATTTTATTAAAATTAAAGTAAATTTATTTTTAATTTATGAGTATATTTTTATTAATTTATTTTTTCTTTTTTAATTTATTTCATTAATTCATTTTTATCAATAAAAAATCTTATCTAATTATCATCTCCAATAATTCAATTCAATTTAATTAGATATACATACCTAAATAACATAAAAACATCTTAAATGTATATATTAATTCGATTAATTTTGGAAAAAATAAAAATATTTACTTTAAATTGTTATTTTTAGAGAATAATAAAAAAGTAAAAAGAATTATTCTATAAATTTAAAACAAAATGATAAGAAATTTCTTTATTACAGAAAAACATATGATAAATTTACACCTTATTAATTTATTTTTTATTAGTTATTTACTATTTATTTTTGATTTTAATGTAAATATTTTTTTTATTTTTTATTTTTTTATTTATTTATTCGGCACATAAAAAGCTTAATTTGGAATTAACTTTCCTATTAAAACCTTTTTGCAATTTAACTAAACACCTGCCCCTATTAAAAATATTTTTGTGGACAATTTGTCTACCTTTTTTAATTCAATCCTTTTTTCCTTTTTTTTGCATAATTCATTGGCCACATCCAAAAATTTATTATCGTCACCCACCTTTTTTACCTGCTTTTCCTTTTATAAAATATTCAATTGCCGTGTTTTTTATTTTATAATCTTCTAAGAGCAAATTATATATATTTTCCATCTATCGTTGAGTAATCCTTTAAAAATTAAACATTTTTGCATTTTTAATTGAAAAAATAAAAATAATAAATTTTATTTATTGGAAATTAACTTTTAAAATCTTTTAAATTTTAAAAATTATTATTTTTTCAG
>ABLG01001202.1:0-26198 GCA_000172435.1 Meloidogyne hapla | reverse complement strand
AATGAATAGGCTGACGCATGTACCCAGACCAACTGGCCATAGGTTCCGAAACGCGGAAATATCGCATAAAACCCAAAAATAACTTGGGTTTTATATTGTCTGTTTTTGTTGATATTTGCCATAAGGAAAATAGAGGGAAAGAAAAATAATCCTTTTTGACCATTTTGATACTAGAAAAATAGATGAAAAAAAGGGGGCCCATAAACTTAACTATTACCGAAATAATTATTTTGGGGCAAAAAGAAAATTTAAGATTTCTTAAAAATAATTTAAAAAAATTTTTGTAAAAATCTTTGCATTAAAAAAATAATGATTTAATAAAATTAAAATAAATTAAAATCTAAAATCAAAAAAAAAATCAGTCTAAAAATCTAAAAATAATTTTTCTGAAATAAATAAATTCTTCTTAAAATTTATTTTAAATAATTAACCTAGCAATATCAGAAGGATCAGTCAAAATTAAACGACACTTTTGGTAATCAACATCTAAACAATTTTTTCCAAAAATTTTATTCCAAATTTGTAATTGTGTGTCCCAATTAACTTTAAAAATATTTAATTTTTTAAAAATTTAAATGAAATAACCTAAATATCCACGTTCAAAAGGAAGTGAAAAATATAATGAAGATTTGTCAGAACATTCTTCTAATTCATCAGCAATATAAACACGTTTTTTGTCAGATTTTGACTTGAATATTGTATTTGGAATTATTCTAAATTAAAGTAATTTTTTTTAATTTTAACAAAATGGGTAAGGAAAATAAAATAAACTGAAACAATTTAGATAATTAAAAAATAAAGGTGATACTAACAATAAGATAAACTATTTAAAAATTTTTAAATTTAAAAAATAATTTGGAGAATCTTAATAAAAATACATACTTTGCAGTAGAACTGGTAGAATATCCCACTTTCATACTATAAGCTCCATTATCCAAAATCAATGTTTTTTCATGAGACATTAAATTATTAACTGTTTTAATCAATAATTAATAAAGAGAATAAAACTGAAAATATTAAAATAAAATTTAAATAGGAAAAAACTATTAGTCGCCAATTATGTGCCAGCCATTTCGAATAATTACTAGAAGTAGCTGGAAACTAGACAAAATTTAAAAATAGTTGACAAAACAAAGATTATTTGAATATCAAACAACTTTTAAAAATTATAAAGAAAAATTTTCATAATAAAATATTTATTAATTTTTAAACAAAAAAATCAACTGAATAAATTAAATAAAAATACTGACAAGTATCAAACTAAAATTCGAGATCATGCAGACCATCAAGATCATACAGATTATAATTATCAACAGCATATAACTCATCTGTAAAAGTAAAATAGGAATTAAATGTTAAGATAAGGAAGCTAGAGATTAGTCCAAGTGGCTATGTATTGGACATAACTTTTTTTTGCTCTAAATAAAGGTTAAAAGGAAAAATTGAATCAATAATTTTTATGATTTAATCAATGACCCCAGACCTAATGAAATCAGAGAAAATTGTAAAAAAATTGTAAGATCGTGAAACTCGAAATTTTTTATTAAATCCGTGTAAATCAAAAAGGTCACTTATTCAAAAAGCGAACAAAAACAATTTAGTTTCAAGCGATCCAAACCTTTAGAAATTATTTTAAATGAACATTCGTGTTGTCTTCCAATTGAATCAATAATTTTGATGATACTAGCAATATATGTTGGAGTTACATTAAAATCATTCATTTTTAACGGCTTCCCCAAAGTAAAAAGCTTATGATCAGAAGGAATAAACTAAAAATAAACTATACTCAAAAAATCAAATAAACCTTAAATATATTATCATCAAAAATTGAAGTAACTTCTATATTGATTTTTAAATTTTTACACCCACAATTCAGATTTTTGAGATGCTCAATGATTGAAACAATAAAAAGTTCAAGGTTTGTAACAAATTCTTTATGTGAAATATTTGAGAAGCGAGAAAGAAATGGCAATTTTGTTTTGCCAGCAAAAATAAATTCCATAAATTCAAGATTTGGACATAAAAGAAGTAACAATTGTAAATAATTCATTAAATTGCCGAGAAAATTGGTTGTAAATTTCATATCAAACCTACATTCAGTTATAATTTTCTTTGTGCGATATATAGGAGTAGAAGGTCTTTAAATATTTGAATTATTTGAGGTTAGTAATGACAATAATGTATAAACAAAATTACTTTTCACTAAAAACACTTTCAAGAATTTTTGAATCAAAAAATAGATTTTCCTTGGTGCAACAAAGTTCCACATGTTCAGCATTTATTGAAAGTAACGTAATTAAATGTTTATCTAAATGTTAATGTTTTTCATTTAATTTTAAAAAACAAACGAATATCCTCTGCTGATTCATCAACACTCAACTTTGAGATATTTAAATTATATTTTGGTGAAAATAAATTGGATGAACATTCTAAAAATATTTTAGAGAAAAATTTATATAAATTTCCTTACAACTAAAAATAAAAAATCTAGTTCAAAATTAATTAAATATTCAAATAAAAATAATTTTCTAAACCTCTTATATTTAGCAAATGTTTGAGTATATAAGCATTTCCTGTAGAAGAAAATTTTTCCATTCTTGACAATTCTGATAAAAAATTCTCTATTTGAAGAATTGAAATACGTAATAATCCAGCATCAAGAAGATCCGAAACAAATTTTCGTTTAACAAAGTATGGGCCAGTGTATTCAAATTTATATGGGCAAAACTGAAAAGTATTAGAAAAAAAATTAATTGTCACTCTTCCTTTTGTATTAGTAAAAAGGAAAGGAAAATACCTTAAATAAAAAATTAAAAAAAAACTTTTTATCCTGAACAAAATTCCGAATTTTAATACTACAACTAACCATATCAATTTCATCCCTGTAAATGGAACAACAGAAATGACCACTAATCTTAAGACGCTTCATTTTTGAAAAAATAGAAACAAAGGCTCGCATGTTATCAATACTATGATACTAAAATCTTATTAATAATTTAAGAAAATTTTTTAAATAAACCATAAAAAATGTATAAGCATTCGGATAAGTAAGCAAACTCGGTGCTCGCCGACCATTAAATAATAGTTTTTCAGAAATCATATAGAGAATATCGTCTGACAAATGAGGTATTGGCAGCATCCGTTAAATTTAGAAAAGTAAAAATAATTTTTAGCTAAAATTTTTAGCCAAAGATTGTCAAAAATCAAATAAATTTTGATCATAATTTTGTCGGTTGGTCGAGCGTAGCCGGTTAAGATATGAGACCTTTGAAAATGTCAGCGCGGGCAAATTGCGACAAAATGCCATTTTTGTAGAAAAATTTATTAAGACATAAATTTTTGATCAATAAACAAGTGTTGCGCTGACCATTTTGCCAGGAAAAAGCCAGGAAAATGGACTTTTTGCCAGGAATTAGAAATACCGCTAAATATCCATATTTAAAGCCAAAATAGAAGTTTTCCGCGCCTTTCCGATCAAAAATCCCAAAAATTTCGCCTTCGGCGAAGGTAAATTTTAATTTTTTTATTTCAACGATTTTTTTTATTGGACCAGAGTGAGATTAGTGAAATTATAAATAGATTGGCAGTGAAATTCAAAAATTTTCACTTTTCCCACTCATTTTAAAATATGTAATCAAGGCATTACGAAATCTTGTGAAGATTAACTAGAAAAGGTTAAATGGCCATGGATTTTAAAAGACGATTAAATGAGAATATTTTATAAAAATTTAAACTTTCTTTTAGTTTTTTAATATTTATCAACATATTTATAAATAATTTTGAGAATGATATAAAATAATCTTTTAATTTCATATTACATTTTAATTATTTATAAAGTTATAATTCCAGCTGATTTACTTTGAAGCATTGGTCTCAATCTATTAATTTGTTGTCTTTCATTATTATTTATAGGAGGTAATGGTGTATTTATTCTAGTATTTCCTCTAATATTATTATTATTTATTAATTGCCCTCCATTATTCCAACCACTTTGTGTTGAAAATATTGAAGGTCTGATTTGTCCAATATATTGTTTTGTTTTTTCTTCACTTAATTTTTGTGTTGTTGTTTTAATATTAGAATTGTTTGATTTTAAGACTTGAGAGAAAACTGTAGCAAAAATAAAAACTTCTAATCCACTCATAAATTCGCTAAGAGGACCAGTCCCCATTGAAGAACCAGGACCGAATATCTAAATAAACAAAAAAAATTTTTAACAAAATTGATAAAATCGTTACCTTTTCCCATAAAAATGGCCCAAAATGTGGAATAAATGCAAGAAAAAATTCATTAACAATTGCAATCATTGTTAATTTATTATTTTTTGTTTGTTGTTTTTTACGTTGTTCATTGATTACTAAAAAATTAAAAAAAAATTGTTGAAATAAATAAAATTATTAAAATTTACCCAAAGCTGTAGCAGGAAATGGTTGTTGTAAATTACCTCCCAACATTAATTTTTTATTGGAATTGTATAATAAAATACAAAATAATACTCCACTACCAAAATTAAATATTGAACATATTGCTCTCCAACCAAGATATACTTCTACTGCTGGGCCAAGAATACAGCCAAAGATTTCACACTCTGTTCAAAAGTAAAATTAAAGAAATCTAGGTAGATATTTTTTGTTAAAATCTTTATTCTAGTAATCACTTAAACACGCCAAGATCGTGATGGAAATCAATTTTATACAACCTTAACATTCTCCTTCCCAAAATCTTAAAATCTCAAGATTTTAAGATTTTCAGATCTTACAAATATTATTTAAAAAAATACAAAAGCAATCTCACTCGTTTTTTCAGGCATATCATTTAACGCAGATATAAAACCTTTCGCACAAATTCCAAATCCAGTAAAAATAACCAAAACATAAGAATAAACATATTAATTTATTTGTTCTTTGTCCTACAGCAAAGCCATAAGTTATGACAAGAATTCTATCAAGTGTTAAATAGAAAACAGAAACTGGAATTGCAGCAAGTGCCAGATGGGCAGGTAAAGCAATTAAGAAAAGTGTTAAACTGTTGTGATATATTTCTATAAATATTTAAATTGTTTAAATTAATTATTAATTTAATGTTTGATATAAAATATTAATTAAACAATAATTAAAATTTACCATCAACAGGTCTCCATACAGCAATTCCATACACTTCATAAGGTATTAAAAGAGTACATACAATAGTCCAATTTATAAGTAAACAAACAAGAAAAGGTGCCATTTCTTTCTTTTTAGCAATTTTATGCTTAAAAATAAGTCCAATACGTACAAGAGACGAAAAATGGAGAAGAAATGCAATAAGAAATTCAAAAATTGTTAAAAATTGACCAGACATTTTTTAAAGTTCTAAATTCAACTTTTAAATTACTTTTATTTTATCGTGTGCAATAAAATTATTTATTAGGTAAAAAATAAAATGAGAAAATTATTAAAATGTTAAGAAATAAAAAATATTTACTTTATGAGAATAGTATGTCTGTTTTTAATATTGTACTTTTATTTAATAAAATTCCCACGTTAGTAAAATTTTTATGAGATAAAAAACAAAAAAAATAGGTATATTAGAAAATTAAAACCTTAATAATTTTAAATAAAATTCCAAAATTATTAGCCCTTATGACATTAAATGTTCCATTTAAATAAATTATTGCTTAAAAAAGTATAAATGTCAAATTACAGACATTTTTCGAGGAAATATTTATTAAAATTTGTATTTTGACCAAAAATGTACTGTTTAAAATAAAAATTAATTTTGTCACGAAATAATTTTAAATATATTTATTTTATGTTCTTTCTAAGTATAATTTTGTTTATATTTTTTAAAATTATTTTATCACACGCAACTCTGATTTTTAAAATTTTTAACATTTTTTTTTTAAATTTTTTTTGAAAAATAAAAATAGACGGTGAATTAAACTTTTAATAAATAGATTTAAAATGTTTTAAATAAAGATTTTTGTCGAGTAATTTCTTTATCTTATATAAAATGAAGGGAAATCTAAATTACGATATTTACAAAATTTTTTAAATAAAAATTACGTAATATTAAAAATATGTATATATATATATCTAATTTAATATCTAAATTAGGGATAGGACGAAAATATTTTCGAGGTTCGATACGAGTTTTTTCGATAAAAATCGAAATTTGAATTTTCGATATTATCGAGAAAAATTCGAGTCGAGTTTCGATACGAGTTTATCAACATCGAAACTCGAAAAACCTCGAAAAAACTCGACGATATATCGTATCGTCCTATCCCTAATCTAAATATATACAAAAATAGTTTTTATAAAAATTAAATTAAGAGAGAATATTCTTTCTCTCATTTTTAATAAAATTTATAAGTTGGGTAACACCTCTTTTAAGGAACCGGAATGTCTTAAAATATATATTCTATTATTTAAAAAAAAATAATTTTTCTATTTATTTTTAAATATTTTTGTTTATTTTGAATTTAATTTCTTTTTAAATAAAAAATAATTAAATAAATTATTTATTTTATTTTTAAATAGCTACGCCTTTTTTAATTATTTTTTAAAAATAAATAAATTATTCAAAAATAATTTACAAAAAATCCCATTTATAGAATAACCAAATTGTTTATTAATTATTTAATTTTTTAAAATTGCAAAATATTTTTTTAAATCATAGGTGACATAAAACAGAGTTTTTTTTTTAATTATGTGAAAGAGATTGATATAAAGTAAGATTTCAGTTGATTTTCAATTTAATTTTAATTTATCAAAAATGGGTACCCACCTATCTATATTTATAATTCTAATATATTTAAGAGAGCTTTTAAAGTTATATAATTAATTTTTGTTTAAGATAAATTCAGTCATTAATTTGAGGAGAAGTAAAAGAACGGTTGTAAAGATTGACCGGAAATATTTTAAACGATTTCTTTTAGAGTTTTTGTTTCTGAATAACAATAAATATTACGTAAATCTATATGAAAATATATAAAATATTAAAATAAAAATTAAATGTTTAGATTTTTAAGAAAATGCATTGAAAATTTTATTTTAAAAATTTTAATAATACAAAAACTTTAAAAATTATATTAATATTATTTAAAAAAATATTTATAGAATTTTAAAAGAATTAATTAGTCAATTAATTATTCTGAAATAAAACGTAAAAAATGTTATTTAAATTAAAAATAAAATTAAAAAAATATATTAATTTACGTAATTATTGTAATGTAAATTATTTTATTTTTGTTTATTTTCAGGTGAAATTTTTTTTGAAAAATTGGAAGGAAATTGTCTGTTAATCAGGTGTTTGTTTTAATATTTTTTAAATGATAATATATTAGCATTATTTTTATTTTTATTTATTTTTCACCTGGTATCTGCTTATGCTTGTTTTTAAGAAAATAATATTTTTAGATTAATTTTTAGAATTCCTAAAAATATATAAATAAATTTAAATTAATGAATTAAAAATTTTAATCTTAATGGTATTTTTAATAAAAAGAGAATTTACATGAGTTTAGTTTTAATGACAAAAAAAAGTTAGGTTAGGTTTTTGAAACTAAATCCTTCGAAAATTTTTTGCTTCGATTTCAGGTCTGAGAATTAAAAAAATTTCAATAAAAAATAATCTGAGAGAATATCTTATATAATTAGTACAATAAAGTAAAGTGAATATTTAAGGAATAAAATTCATGTGAAAAAGCCAATGATTGACGCAAAGAATTGCCAGAAGAAAACAAAAAAAAATTATGAGAAAAAAAACTTTAAAAAATCTTTTTTATAAAATTAAGTTACATATACTTAAAATAAAACTTTTCTCAAAATAAAGAAATGACAGATGCGTCTACATTTTTTTTAATTATAAAAAAATAAATATTTCATTAAAGTATCATGAGAATGTTTAAGATTAATTCTAGGAATTGGAAATTATTTTTATCGTGACATTTAATCCAACTATAAAATTAAACTTGAGAAATTCCTTTTATTTGAAACAATGAATAAATACAATTTTTAATTAACATCTGGCAAATTGATTTTTCTAGTTTATAACTTTAATAAATAAATTAATTTAAGATTAAAATTAAAATATTCTTCCTAACATTAATAAGGATTTAATTAAAAAAAGTTTTGATTATATTTATAAAATAATTAAAATTTTTTTGAAACTCATATAAAAATATGAGCGTTTTATAACAATTGGTACTATAAACAAATTTAATATTAAAATTTAAAAAATATTTAATAAATATTTCTAATAAATATTTTTATAATCTAAAACATAAAAAGATTTTCTTCTTTCAATTAAAACCAAAAACTGGTAAATCTTTGTGTAAAAATAACCTTTGTGGGTAAAAGCCGCGTCATCTTTTAGCCGTTCTCTCGATTATTTTTACAGAGTATATTTAGATATTAATAGAGGTTAATAAAATTATTTTGGTAAAGAAAAGCTTGTTAGGGCATAAATAGCTAATAAATATAATAATCCATCGTCTAGTTTTAATTGCTTTTCCTTTTCTTCCAATTCCCAATAAATAAATATTATTATTTTGCATAAAATAATATTATTATTAAATTAATCAATTGAATATTTTTGAATAAAATTATTTAATTTAATTTTATATTATTATGAAAGTCATCTATTTATATGAAGTCAATATTATTTATTTATATAATTTATTTAAAAAATTTATTTTGCCAAGAGATTTAACTTTATTGTTTGTATTATAGAGATGCTATAACAATTGATCAGCTCTATATCTTTTTGACATTATATTTGTTATATATCTATTATGTTTAATTTAATTTAGAATATTTAAATGTTTTTACAAAAACGGGTTAATCTAAGAATTAATTTTATTATTTTTTTTATCATATTTCTACCTTTATCAACAAAATCCCAATCTACAATAATCGGTCCTCTAACAGAACATTTCGTTAGCTGGTTAATAGCAAATGGATATGAACAAGATGCTTTTGATAGACCGGATATTGGGCCAAGTGGGAGTTTTGGTGGCAAAATTAATTCGGCACAACAAGTATTTAAAATTTACATATTTTGAAAAATGATTAATTAACATTAAAATATTTATTTTCGAATATTTAATTTAAATGATTAAATAATATTGAAAAAATAGAATTTTAAAATTAATTTTTTCTATATTCAATTTGTTTTAGGTCCAAAAAGAGCCTGTTATCTTTATTCATGGGACTGTAAGTTTGTTTCTTCATTTTTATTACAATAATATTTAATTTTATTAAAATTTTAATTAAATATTAAAATAAGGGTGATGCTGCTTTGCATACACAAGGCCCTCAGGCAACGGGTAATTTAAATATTTATGGAATTTTATTAAATTTTTATTTAAATAAATAGGGTGGACAAGATCCATTCAATACTTCATGGAACAGAATGTTAGACTTTAAAAATTTTTTTTAACATTTTATTAAATTAAAGATTAATTTAATTTAAATAAAATTATGAATAAATTAAACTCAATTTTACCAAATTAATTTTTATAATGTTTTTAGTACACAACAGCAGAGCTGTAAGCATAAACCAACAAAAAATTCCTTTATTATTTCCTTATTTGAGATCTTTTTGGTTTTAACAGATATGCAACTACATGGGGGGATACTTGGGGTACAGGAAATATTTTTGGTAATTAATTTTATTTTTTTAATTAAAATTATTAAATTTTAAATAGATGGCTATAATACAATGCACACTTGTTCTTATTTGGTTGATTTAAGGTTTTTTTTGAAAGTATTTTTAAAAATAGAAATTCTTTTCTACAACTTCTTAGACGTTTTCTAGAGGCTATACTTGCCTATACTGGTGCCCCAAAAGTTGATATAATAGCACATTCAATGGGTGTTGTTTTGGCTAGAAAAGTAATAAAAGGAGGGGAATTAATTGCTACAGATGGAAATTGCTCTTTAGGTTATAATTAAAATTAATTAAATTTTAAAATTTAATTCAAAAAAAATATTGAAATAAAAATTTAATTTAATTTTAATTTTCATAGCTAAATTTTTTAATTAAAATATTCAGGCCGTCCGCTCTCTGAAAGGATTGACACATTCTTGGGCAGTAAAATAAATATTAAATAAACAAATTAAAATATTTAAATATTAAAAATAATTTTAGGAATTGCTGGGCCAAATTATGGAATTTGTGTTTGTCAATTGGCACAAACTGTTCCTGCATGGTGTAATGCTTTGGATGTTAGTAATAAAAATTTATTATTTAAAAATATTAAATTAAAAAATTATTTTAAAAATAATATCTATGAAAACAATATTAATTTAATATTAGAAATATTTTTTTATAAAAAATATTTAATTTATATTAATTTTAAAATAATTAAAAAAAAGGGTTTATATCCTGGCTATACATGTGAAGATCAATTACTTTGTGGTTATACAACATCTCCCTGTGGAGAACAAGTTAATTATTCAGCATTTTTGGAAAAATTAAATAGAAATCCTTCTAGAGAAGCTGATTATATTTTTGCATTTTGGTAATTAATTAAAAACGAATTTATATTTACTTTAATAATTGGAATAAATTTTAGAAAAATAAATAGATAAAATACCAAATTTACATTTTTTTAAATTTAAAGGTCTGATACCGATGAAATCCTTCTCTACAAAAGTCTAAGGTTTATTATGATAATCTCTTAAGTATTACAAATAAAATTTATTTTTTAGTTGGGGAAAACCAACAGCAAGAATTCCCGGAATGAATGGAAGATGGGTTTCTGACAGGTAAAATAATTCTTAAAAAATTTTTAAAATTAAATTTAAAAGGCTTGGACATATTGCAATGAAAGATTATACAGAATTAAGGCAATTTGAAGCAGTAACAACACATCGAGTTTAAAATGAATTTTATTAATTATTTCTCTTACAAATATCAAAAATATATATTTATTTATTTAATGTTTTTTTTTTTCAAATATTTATTAAAACAAAATAATTTATATCAATTTTAAGGAGAAATTTTCTCTAGATTTATTTTATAAATAATTTATAATTATTTAACGTCTTAAATAGAGGTGAAATAAAATCGTTTTAAAAATGAGTTTTGATTAGTTATTATTTTTTATTTTGATTTTTTCCTAAACTATTTTTACGTCTCTCATTTATAAAATTCGCAACAATATTTTTATTCATTGGTCGATGTGCTAATATAAATTTACTTGAAAAAATTTCCTTTTCATTTAATCTTTGATTTGGTTTTAACTTTAAACTAAAAAATAAATTATTAAAAAATAAAAATAATTTTCTAAAATTACCATCCATAAAGTAATTCTTCAGTAAATCCATCCCCAAAAGATTTTAATTGTTTTTCAGAAAGTAAAATAAAAATATGTTCAGGCTTAATAATTAGAGATTCTGTTGATTTTTCATTTTGATTTATGTCTGTCTTGAATGGGAAATGACCTAAAGCCATTTCTGCCAACGAAACACCTAAACTCCAAATATCGCTAGCCATACTTTAAAGATAATTATTAATTTAAAATATTTTTTATATAATTATTTTTACTTGTAAACCTCTCCATCTATTCTTTCCGGTGCCATATAAACCTATCAAATTTTTAAAAATTGAAACATTAATATTTGTTAACCTTTGTGCCAACATAAGACCAAGCAATTGATTGTGCCATCTGTTTAGAAACACCAAAATCTGCTAATTTAACTTCCCCAAAAGAATTTACAAGAAAATTACTTGGCTTTATATCTCTTAAATATTTTGTTTATTTAAATTAAAAAAAAATTATTTTCAACACCTATGTATAATAGAATTAGCCCAAAGATGTGTAAGTCCATCTACTATAGCTACTGTACAGGCACCAAGTACTGGAGGTTCTAATTGTCCATAAAGGTCAAGGGAAAGGGCATCCATTAATTCCTTAATTATCATCATTTAATAAATAATAATTGTTTTGAAAAAGAAAAACCATGCAAATTAAAAGATTATTTTCAACAAATAAAGCTGCATGAAATGTAACAATATTTGGATGTGTACATTTCTTAAAAATAAAAAGTTCAAACTTTAATTTTTTTAATCATAAAAACTTTTAAAATAGCAATTTCATTTAATAATCCCTGTCTTGTTCCATTACCTCCATCTACAGCTAAACATTTTATAGCTAATAAACGATCATTTTTTACATCAAGAGCTCTAATTATAAATTATTTAAAAATTAAAGAGAGAAATATTTAATTTAAATTTAATTAAATAATTAATCTATTAACTTGTAAACTGTGCCAAATTGCCCTTCTGATAGACATTCAATTAATTGTAAATCTTCTGGTCCAAGTATTATATTTGTATTTTTATTAGAATTTCTTTAAATTAAATTAATAAATTTTTGATTTTTAACTTTTAAAGATTTATTTATTTAAAAAAAAATTTTTTTTCCTTTTTTTTCTTAAATTATTTTTATAAGTTTTTATATGATTTTAATAAGTTTCAAGATTTTTTTCTTTTAAATTTATTTAAATAATATTTTTACCTAATTTCTTCATCTAATAATAAAGAATTCCCTCCATTCCCCTCATTTTCTTCATTTTCTTTTATAACAATTTTAGGTAATTTTAATGAACATCCTTCATTATTTAATAAACAAAAACTAGCCAAAACCCCATCATCTTCATCTATACTTATTTGTTGTTGAGAAATTAATGATTTAGTTGATTTTAATTTAATTTCTAATTTTTGTTTAATTTCTCCAGAATTACGAAGAACTTCAACTAAAAATGTTTGTAATTCATCATCTGAACGAACAGCTACTCTATCACCATCTTCATCCCAATCTTTAAAATAATAATTATTTTTTATTTAATTTGTAAAGGTTTTTGGCTCAAAAATATTTTGAAACAAACATTCAAAAAAGTCAAAAGAATTTCGAATTTTTGGAAAAGCTGCATTTAAAGAAGCCTGAAAATATCAAATAATTTAAAATATCTTTTTCAAATTTTAAACCATTAATGTATCAAAAAACAATAAAGTTATATCATCCAATTCTATCTCTTTTTTCTCTCCTTCAGCAGTAACAAAAATATTTAGAGGCATTTTAATAAATTGAATTTTTATTTTTTAAAATAAATTTTGCTGATAACAAAGCTATACTTTCAAAATTATCAGTTAAAATTTATAATTATTGAAAAAGTCTATTGAAAGTTTAATAAATTATTGTCTTAAAAATGTCAGCAAAAAGTAATATAAAAAAATAAGCAAAGCTCAAAATGGCTTGAAAGTTAATTTATAAAAATTATTTTTTCATATTAGTCTACATAACTTTAATTTTAAATATATTAAAATATTTTAAAGAAATTAATTTAATTTATTTCGCGCGGATAACGACCACACGAACGTAAAATACTTTAATAATTATATGGCAAAATTGCTCTCAATCATTTTTATATATTAATTTAAAAAGTTGAAAAAAAATTGGGGGAAATGAAGAAAAAAAATAAAAGAATTTACGTACATTCCTTTACCTTTCCAATTAATTTCCTTTTTGGACGTTTAATAAAAAATTAAAATAATTAAAAGACAAAAACACAAAAATTTTTGTCATCACAAACCCGCATTCCATTACTTTTAATTAATCAAAACTTTTTTTTTTAATTTTTTGATTATTATTAATTCATCATTTTGTGTCATTTTTCATTTTAAATGAATCGAGAGAAGAAAAATTTATTGAATTAAATTAATTAATTTTTGAGATGTTTAAAAGTTGAAATAATTTTTTAAAAATATAAAAAATGGTATTATAAAATTAAACTATTCTTTATACTTTAGATGAATCCTAAACATGAAATAAATTCTTTTTATTTTTTTGAAAATATTCTGTAAAAATAAATTTTATTATATAGCTAAATATATATTTATTAGTGTCCGGTAAACTCATGTTGGACCAGACTCCGGACCGGAGTTTGGATTTTTTAACATGCAGGACCGGACCCGGCCGGGTCCGGTTTTAGTCCGGCGAAAAGAAAATTCCGGACTCCGGCTAGTGACGTGTCCGGCTTTAGTCCGGTCCGGTGCCGGTCACTAATATTTATGTATTTCTAGATCTATAAATTTAAAATAAATATTACATCTTTACTTTAATGTATTTTTTCAGATAAATAACTTTTTATGAAAATAATTTATTTAAATAAAAATCAATTTATTATTTTTATTTAGATAATTTTCCATTTTTTCCTCTAATAATTTAATAAGTAATATTCATTATCACAATTTATTAAGTACATTAAATTTTTTATAATTTCGCTTTATCAGTTCCTTCCTAATTCTGTTTTTATTTATGATTTATTTAAAAAATAAGAAAATATGTCAGTCAAAAACATTAAAATTTATAAATTTTATATTTAAATATTTAGTATTTCTGATTATATTTCTGATATCTTTGGTAGCCCTCATTTATGCAGAATTTTCCTCATTTTCTCCTCAATTTCTATGAATAATTAAGTAGTTTTTTTAACGATTTTAATGATTTTTAATAATTTTTTGCCTAGTTTTTGAGAATTTTTTCCTCATATTTTCCCCATTTTTATGGAGCTCATTCTGGTGTTTTGGAAAAGGCTACCCTTTTTAACCATAAATATAATAAAAAATTTATTTAATTATTTGTTAATTTTAACAAATACCTAATTAAACATAGCTTTCAAATTTTAACACTTATAGATAAAAATAGAAATTTAATTATTTAAAAAATATTTAAAAAAATAAAATTTATTTTTAATTCCCTAATAAATATAAAAATATATATTATGTAGAAAAGTAAGAGAAAAATAGGAAAAATAAAATTCTCATTGCTATACTAACATGTAGACAAAATATTAGTAAAAACATTCACATGAGTGCATTTTATCTCAAAAATATAATTGATTTTTTTAAATAAAAAGTTGTTAAAATTATTTAAAAATAAAATTTATTTTTAGATATTTTTTTTTAAATTTGGAAATTTTATTCTTTTATTTACAATGAAAGCTAGATCAATTCAGTTAGGGTTTAGCATGGTTCTTTTGGCTTTATCAGCATATTTATATATGGTATATATTTTTAAAATTAAATTTTTAGAATAAAATTCTACTAGAAAAAAAAAATAAAATTTAATAGAAAATTTTAAATAAAAAATGAGAATTTAAAATGATATAAATAAATATTTAATTACCTATAATTAATACAATTAATTTAATTCTAATTAATTATTAAAAACATTTTCTTAAAGTTTGTGCCAGATTGGTGGATTTATGGCACAATTTGTATTGCTGCTGGAATTCTTAATATTTTTGCAAATGCTGGCTGTCCATTTTGGCGTTTTCTGGCTAGTACAGTTATTGTACTTGGAACTATAGAAACGTTTCTTTTTATTTTATTAAAAAAATAAATTTATTTTTTTTTCTTTAGACTTTTCCTTGTTTGGTCAATTAGGTATTTTTAATTAAAATTAATTTTAATTTATTTTTAATAGACTTGTTGAACAATCTTCTTTTTTGAATATAGAGGCGAGAGATGCTTTAACTGGCCAAACACTTCTCTCAGCTAGAGATGAATTAGCCTTTGAAGGTCGTTTAATTTCATTACCTGCATTAGCTACTTTTTTAACAATTTCAACTCGTTTGGGTAATTCTTCTTATGAATGGCGATTAATTGATATTATTAGAACATTTTTACTTTTGACTTTTATGGTAATTTTTTAAATTTATTTTTAAAAATCAAATATTATTCAGTTACCTTAGGGAAAATTAAATACAAAAATTGTTTTAAGAGATTTTAAGAATTTAATAGAATTATAATCCAACTTTAAAAATAAATATTTAAAACTATAAATTTTAATTATTTTTTCTTAATAGTTAGCATTAATGCCCGCATTGCTTTACTCGTTTACTTTCTTCGTTCCATCACTAGCAAATGTTGTAAACAATGGTTTTGATAAATATTGGGAATTATTTCCACCTTCAATTAATGCATTCTTTTTTTAAATTTTAATTTTAAAAAAAATTGAAAATAAATTTAATAAAAAAAATATAAAATGTTTAATGTTGATGGTATATAATGAAATTCTATAAAATTCAAATTTGTTCTCCTAAAAAAAATTTCTGAAACCTTTAATTTTTTTTTCAAAAATTAATGTATAAAATTTTTTAAAAATAATTTATCTTTTAATTTTAATTATTAAATTTTCTTAATAGACAAATTCAATTTTAATCATCAAAATAAATTATATTCTCCTTTAAGAAAATTATGAATTGATTGTGCATTTGGACGATTGTTTGCTTTATTTTGTGTACAAGCCTGGATTTTAATTTAGTATTTTAAAATTAAATTTTAATAATAAAAAATATTTAATCAGAGAATATTTAAAATTTTATCGTTATTTATTTTTGAAATTTTTATCCTTTTATATATACCTAATAAAATTATTAAAAATAATTTTTAAGTTTGTTAAATCTAAAAATCCAAACTTATGTAACTTTATTAACATCTTACATTTACAAGATATTCCAAGTTTTTATAAATATTTGAACCAATAAATTTTTTGATCATAATTCCAAAATCATAAATATCATTTTTATGAGATGTCTAAGTGTAAAATTAATTAGAAAATAATAAACTAATCAAATAAAATCAAATAATTATGTTTATTTTTTTTGTTACTAAATTTGCAAGATTATTATATTTTAATTAAAATAAAATTAATAAATTACTCGATAAAATTCTATTGTACGTTGATCACTGTTAAGAACAGATTTATTAAAATCAATTAATTTACATGATTCTAATGGAGTATTTAGATTATGATTATATGGAATAACAAAATTTTTTGCATTAATATCATTATGAATTCCGTCTGAATTTATAAATATTTTAGATTGATTAATTAATTAAAATATATTTATTAATATTTTAACGTTTATGGAATTGTTCAAGTGCCCGAACAGCGCATATAAACATTTTGGTAAGAAATTCTTCTAATGTATTTTTTTGATGATTATTCTTTTTTTCTAATATATTTTTAAAATAGTCTTCAAAATTAACTCCACCAAGCTCCATAACAATATAAAGTTTTTTATATTCATTTTTGTTATCCAGGGAACTTAAATTAAAAATATTTAAATAAATTGTACTGCAGAACGATATCATTGAATTAAATTAGTGAGAAAAATTATGATTTTTTAAAGGATGGAATTATTAGACTAGCAAAATATATATTTAATATAAAAATTAACTAACTATCCATAAATATTAATTATGTGATTTCTTTCAATTTCAGGCAATTTAGCTAAGTGTTGATGTAGCTTAATTTCGTTTTCTGCCATAATTTCATATAAAGATAAGGAAAGTAAAGATATAACTTTAAGGGCTACACATATTCCTTTAGACCAATATGCATGGTAAACCTTTAATAAAATTCTGAAATTTAATTAATAACTTTCTTTTTGACTATCAGATTGGGCATTAGAGAGATCTATGAAATTTTTCGAAGATTGACAGAATAATGCATTTAAATTTTTCATGTTTTAATAAAGAAGATAAATAAAATTCAAATGCTTTAAATTTTCTTAAAAATTAGTTTTAAAATTTTTAAACTCAATCAAATCTTACAATACCAAATCCACCATTTCCAATTTTAATATCTTTATTATATTTCAATTCAATGTCTCCCCATTTTTCTAATTTTATATTTAATTCATCTTTTAAAAACTTAAGTTCGTGATTTTGGCATTGACATTTACTAATTATTTCTCGGTTTGATGAAGAAATGTCTAAAGTTTAAAATCTTCATAAATTTAAAAAAATTATTATTCAAGAACTTTAAATAGGAAATACAACTTTTATGATAATATGGAAATTTTTACAAACATGTTATGTCAGGTTTAATAACAATTATGCATCGAGGGTAAAATTTTTGCACTTTGGCATGCTTTGAAAAATCTTTTCTAAAAATTTTCGGAAAAAGAAAGAGAATGTCTAAACTTCATTAATTAGGTAGCAAAAAAATAATAAATTTACATTTTTGTAAACTTAAAAATTTTCTATTGTGATAATTAATAATTTGTGACCTGGCAGAGATAAAAATGCAGATAAAAATGATGCAAGAAATAAAAGAAATAATTTCATTAAAACCTTATAGAAAAAATTAAATTATAGAAATATAGAAATATTCAGAAAAACTATAATTAAATAATTAATTGCTTAATTAAATTATTAAAAAATTTTAAAAAATAAAAAATTATTTTATTTTAAATTAAGAAATTTATAATAATTTTGTTATGAAATAATAGGGAAAATAAAGCACTCTGTCCGACAAATCAATCAAAATTGATACTCGATTATGATAGCGTCGAAGTTTGAAATAAATGTGGCATGTTTTAAAATTTCCAAAGTGACCAAAATTCCGGAAAAGAAAGAAATCCATAAGAATTTCTTAAAGTTATTATTTAGGTATGCGTAATACTTTGCAATTTTTATAAGACTAAAAACTTGTTAACTTGTGTTTTGTTCTTTGTTTTGTTTTAAATCCATTTTTGGACTGAGTTTCTACAAGAGTCCATTTTTCCTCTAGAGAATTTTTTATCTAGAGACGAAAATTCCTTGCTGAGATGAAAGTTCCGGAGACGAAAATTCCGTCTTTATCCTTGGAGACGAAAATTCCAAAAATTTGGAGACGAAAGTTCCGAAAAATCTTGGAGACGAAACTTCCGTACACCCTTATGAATGGCGATTAATTGATATTATTAGAACATTTTTTATTTACTTCACAAAATGTAATTATTGTAATTATTATTTTATTTAATCTAAAATGACCTAATTTTATAGGAATTTGTATAAATAAATTTATTTATTTCTCATCAAGTTTATTTTTCTCTGAATTTAAAACTTGTTTTAATTAGGAGAGATTTATACAATAATTGCGCATTAGAGTAAAGATAAGTCAATGTTGATACGTTCCAATTTTAAATTCATAAATTATTTCCACAACCTCTTTATCATTTAATAGTTAATTAAATTCTCTATTAAATATTTTAGTAAAAAAGAATGGAAGCAAAAGAAGATTTTCGACCATTATTAATTTTTTCAACAACAATTTCTATTTTTACATTTGCATTTATTGCAGTGATTTTCCCTTTATTATTTACAAATCTGCAGCAGAAGAATGCCTATATAATTGAAAATAGTTTTTTATGCAAGGCAAGAAAATGAATTTTATTTAAATTAAGAAATTATTTCCTGAAAAATTTTAGACAGACCTTCTAGCAATTCATGAAAGCATAGCACAAAAATTTAGTACAATTCCAGTGAAACGGGTTCGAAGAGAAGCAAAAAGCACTCAATATTCAATGCCTTATGCTTTAGGGGAAGCTTGTATTTAAATTAAAAGAAATATTGCTAATATTTATCTGATTTTTAAAGGTTGTAGTTGTCAACAAGGACCCCCTGGACCTCATGGAAAGCAGGGTAAACATGGTAAAGATGGAAAACCTGGAAGTGAGGGTTTAAGTGGTCGAAATGGCGTTAATGGTGTTTATATAAAGCTACAACAAACTGAGGAAGATTTTTGCCAAATCTGTCCGGCACCGAATCCTGGACCTCCAGGCACTCCTGGAGTAAAAGGAGCACTTGGTCCAGCTGGGTAAGTTTAAATTTTTTGAAAGAAAAATAAACACAAAATAAGGACAAAAAATATTCTTTAATTTCTCAGCACTCCAGGCATTCCTGGCCTCTCAGGAGAGGCTGGCACAAAAGGAGCACCTGGGCATGTCGGTTTACCAGGCCCTCCAGGCGATATTGGGGTTGCTGGTCCTATTGGAGACCCTGGCAGACTCGTATTCTTTGCGGCGACCGGTCCTCCAGGGCCTGTTGGCAATCCCGGGCCACGAGGCCCTCCCGGAGTGTCGGGATTTGATGGACATCAAGGAGAGGCGGGTCCGAGTGGTTTACGAGGATTTCAAGGAGGTAGATTATTAAAAATAAAAGAAAATGGCTAAGTTTAAAATTCTAGAAAGAGGTCCACCAGGGCAACCAGGACTTTCTGGCCCTAGAGGACCTCCTGGACCCATAGGAAAACAAGGAGAAACAAAATGGATAACTACTAAAATAAATAAAAATATCGAAAACATCAAGAACACAATAACCACAACAACAATATCTCCAACAATTCGTATTTATGGCTCAAAAACATTTAAATCTTCAAATAGAAGCACTCCTTATTTGCGTAGAAGACGACCTAGAGAAGATTAAAAAAGAAATTAAATTGTATTATTGCTCTTATTCCATTTTTAAATTATTTTATAATTAGCGTTAATTTTATAATTGGTTAACATTTATATATGAATCACTAATAAAATATTTTGGAAAATTTTTTAAATAAAATTTTAATTATATTTTATTAATTATTTTAAATAAAATGTTTTTATTATTTTCTATTTTAATTTTATTTTATTCAAATAAAATTAATGGAGTGGAAACAAATGAAGACATTAAAATTAAGAATATGACAATTTGTGAAAATTTAGATTTAATAAATAATATATGGAATAATTGTAAAGGGTAAAATATAAATATTTTTTAAATAATTCTTTAATTATAAATTGAAGGATAAAAATAATTAAAATAATAAATTAGATCTAAATCCTTCACAAAACTTTTTAAAATTTTTAATTATAATTAAGATTAATTTTTTGTTATCCAATTTCATCTACAAAAATTGATTGGAAATTTAATAAAATATTTGAAATTGATAATAATACTTTATATAATAATAAATGTAATGAATTGGCAATAATTAAAAATGAATCTTTCAATGGAATGGAAATTAAATCTAATTTATTTTTAAAAAGATTAAAGTAAGATTAATTAAAAAAATATAAAAAAATAAAAGGGATGTTTTTTAATATTTATTAATTATTTAATAGATTTTGGGGATTTATTTTTTAACGATTTTCGTTTTGATGATAATTGGTGATTTTAAAATATTTTGTTGAATTATAAAGCAAAATTTCGTGAAAATTTTTTAATGGAGTTCTTTTTAAATAAATTTTTTTGGAATGTCTTTGAATTTATAATTTAGAGATTTAATAAAATATTTTTTGGATTTAAAAGAATAATAAAAAATAATTTAAGTGGATCTCTTCATCTCAAAAATGTTAGTATTAATAAAATAATTGAATTCCTTTTTGATTGTGTTAAATTATATAAAACAACTAAAGGTTAAATAATTTAATTAAATTTATTTTAGTAAAAATTATTTAAGAAAAAATAAATAATTCAAGTCAAACTGATCAAAAATATAGAAATGAAGAAAATGAAGAAAAAGGACAATTTCCATATATTAATGATTTTGTTGGAATTTTGGCATTAAAAATGCAAATTAATTTTAATAGCTTAGGAAAACCAAATGAATTAATTGTTAATAAAAATATTTTAAATAAAATTGTTGAGAAATGTCCAAAATATATGGTAATAAATATAAAAAATTAAAATATTAGGGATAATTAAAAAATGGTTAAATAGGAATAAACAAGGGAACTATAACGAAAATGGGAGTAAACTATTTATTTTGTGAAATTTAAAATTGATTTTCTTAGGGTTTTGGTAAGTACTGTGATTAATAAAATTATTTAAATTTTATTGAGTGAAATGACTTAAATCTTATTACCTAAACTATGTCTATTAATTAAAAAATAATTTATAGATAGAACTTGTAAAATATCAATTGTTTACTATTACATTTAAAAATAAACAAATAAAATATTATATTGAGAAGCCTAAAGCTCCACTATGTACAGATAAAACAAAGATTTTAATAATGATACCAATAAGAAGGAATTCATTTAATCTACGAAATGAAATAAGAAATACTTATTTAAATGAAAGTGTATGTTTTTTGTTTTTTTTTGAAAAGTACATTAAATTAGCTAAATAAAAATATTTTTAAGTTTGAAGGAAGAGTAAAAGCTCGTTTTATTATCGCTGATCCTCACGATAGTTTAACTATAGAAGAACAAAAAATAATATTTGAAGAACAAAATAAATATAAAGACATGATTGTTATTAATGGTTTTGATGATATTTATACTAATTTACATCTTAAAGTAATTAAAATAATTAAATTAATTTTTAATTAAAAATAATTCAAGGTAATGGCAGCATTCCAGTGGAATAAAGAGTTTTGTTCAAATGCAGATTGGACATTAAAAATAGATGATGACATGTCTGTAAATATATCTAGATTAAATTTTTGGATTGATAATAAATTTAAAAATGAATTGAGAAAGAATAATGCTACGATTTTTGGAAGAATATATCGAAATAGTTTAAGGTTTACAAACAAATATAGTAAATAGTAAGAATTTTGAAATTAATTGTTCCAAAGGGACTGGAGTTCAAAATTTCATTAAGGACTGGGATTCCACACAGCTGGGAATCCTGTAATCATATAAACTTGAAAATAACAGGAGTTCAGGATCCTTTGCGGGATACTGTATGTGCCAAACTCTAGTTCAGTTACAGACTGTGTGTTCCTTTGATTGAATTTATGTTAATTATATGAATTACCGTAAATTTTGTAATACAGCCCCCGGTTGCAGTAGAGCCCCCCGCTTTAATTAAGCCCCCCTTTCAAGGATGGTTGAAAAATAAAGCCCCCGGTTGCAGTAGAGCCCCCCTCTCAAATACAGCCCCCCCCCCATTTTTAAACAATATAAAAGAGAGAATGAAATGAGAAAAATTACCTATTTCTGAGATTAATTAAATATTTTTTGTTATTTTTAAATAAAGAATGGCTGATATGTTATGCTGTACTTGCAACACACCAACATCTGGTGCTCATCTTTGTAAAATTTGTCAAAAGCCTTGCCATGCTATTGAACCGTGTGCAATTTCATGTGGAGAAGAAGGCTTCGGTACAAACGAAGCCTTCTTCGTTTGTAAACGAAGCGGTACAAACGATTTCATTTTATACGTTCAGCGACTTTGGGATAAAAACAAGTTAGCCGTTTTCTGTATTTATTAAGTAATTTTTAGTTTTACACATGTTTATGCAGCAGATGAAACCGCAATTTCTTTGGACCCCGAGGGGGGATTATGTGTTGCTGAAAAGGGCTCAAAGTCTGTAACAGTTCTAAGCACTGGTCACGAGAAAACCCATATAACAGTCATGTTAACTGCTCGTACGGATGGATTTAAACTTCGTCCTTTTATTCTTTTGCCAAGAAAGAGGCCTATTCCGGAAATTGAGAAGCGTTTCAAAAATAAACTTATTTTGGTGTGGTGCGGGAGGAATTGGATGGATGATGAACTTACATCTAAATATTTGGAAGAGGTTTTGTTTGTTTTTTGTAATTTTTCTGATGTTTTTAGGTGTTTGGTAATTATCTTTTTGGAAGTCGACTCTTGATATGGGACAGCTTCAGGGCACACATTAGTAAAGAAACGAAAGAAACACTGAGGAGGCTTGCAATTCATACTGCGGTGATACCTGGAGGAACAACGAAATACATTCAAGTTATGTTAACTGGCATTGGGGAATTTATATTGGGGAATTTGTGTATATTTTTTTTTTTACAAATTCATTGGGATAGCATTGGGGAATTTGATGAGAATATTCACGTTTTTAAGGTTATCATTTCTAAATATACTTTACTCAACAATAAATTTAAGGCGGATGGAGCAATTCCAAAAGGCATTGATTTGCTACGACAACGCCGCTGTGAAACAGAAATAAGCGAATTAAATTTAAGAGAAGAAATTGATAATGAACAAGATGAAATTTGTGAAAGTGATTATTCTATTGAAATTTGATATGTGAAATTTTATTTAACAAAGCGAATATTTAATTAATAAAATTTATTTTGAAGTGTTGAAAAATAAAGCCCCCGGTTGCAGTAGAGCCCCCCGCTTTAATTAAGCCCCCCTTTCAAGGATGGTTGAAAAATAAAGCCCCCGGGGGCTGTATTACAAAATTTACGGTAATTCTGCCCATTAAGCATTTAATTTAAATAAAATTATTTATTAAAAATATAAAATTTTAACAATTTTTATAGTTATGTACCACAAGAAGACTTTCCTGATGCACAATATCCTCCTTATGTGCTAGGGCATAGTTATTTACTAACAAGGTTAACTAAACTTTTAAATTTATTCAAGAATCCTTTAAAATTTATTTTAAAATTCCAAAAAATTTAAGAGAAGCAGTTAATAGAATTCTAAATAAAGCAAAAGAAATTGCAGCATTTCACATTGAGGATGCATTATATACTGGAGTATTTGCAATTAACGCCAATATTTCCCTTTCGAATGAATGGGGTACTTTTAATGAGATATTTTCGTATAAGAGAAAGTAAGATTTTGAAAATAATTTGATTTTTAATTTATTGTGAAAGTTTTTAACTGATATCTTTTAACTAAATTTCTATCTCCAAAAATTGAACGAAAAGGGATTCTCAAAATTTTCAAGTTGTAATTATTAATAAATTAAAAATGTTTCAAAATATTTAGATAAATAAGAAATATAAATGTAAATTAAATCAACAAAAATTTTAAAATTAGAGAAGTAATTTATGAAAAATTAAAATCATGTAAATTTAAATTATATAACAGAAATAAATTTAAAATAGATTCATGTTAAAATAAAATTTTTTAAATGAATATTTAGAAGGAAATTTTACTGATTAAAATTAATTTTAGTCTTGATATTATTTTATATGATAACAATGAATTCGAGTTTATTTGAAAAATTTTCAAAATTTATTAAATTCTCCAACTAGAGAAAAATTGTTTTTTATATTTCAACTCATTTTAATTTTAATTTTCAGAAAAATTTTATAAAATAAATATAAATAGTAAAAATAAATATAATTACTATTTATATTATAATTTTTAAGAATTTTTTCCTCATTAACAAAATTATCGTTGTTCAACCACATCTCACATACAGACTTGTTTTTTGGTTATTGTAAGGGAATAATCTTGGTAAGCTAATAGAGACAGGATTTTGATGCAAATGCATATTCTGTGTATAAATTTGCAACACTAACAAAATTACGAATTTTTAAAAAATTGATTAGAATCCAAACGGAAGGGAATTTTCAGAACTTTTAATTTTTTAAACAATTTACAATAAGTGTTTTTCTTTTAATTAATTATTTTATCTTCACTCAATTTTCTTCAAAAAAACTCTAAACTAGTTTTATATATATTTTGGTTATTGAGCTTATTTTTGATGAGCTTTAAATTAAAGAAAAAGTACTTCTTTTACATAAATCTCGGCAATTATCCTTTTAGGTATTTAACGTCTTCCTCAATCATTCTTTTTTTTTAGATAAACATTTTTAATCCAAACAAACAAGTTTTTTGCTAATTTAATAGGAAAGATGAGAATAACTACTTTAAATATATTTTTTGATAAAGCTATGATTAGTTTTAGTTAATTACTCTTGCAAAGAAATGAAATGATAGAAGAATAATAAAAAAAAGTTTGTATTTATTATTCTTTATCATTTTTATTGTTTTGTTTATTTTTTGTCAAAATATTAAATTTAATTAATTTTTATAATAAATTTAAAATATTTTTAATCAACTTCAAATTTCAATTTCACTTATCTTACAATTAGATAGACTGAAATAATTTTGAAAATTGAATACCTATATCATTTTTATATTCCCCAATTTATTGGATTACGATAGAATTATAATCGTTCCTATTACTTTTACATTCAAACAGTTGATCCTTTTATATACAATAAGGATATAAATCTAAACAAATATGAAGCTCGGCATTCTTTCTAAATCTCAAAAGATTTAAGGAAAGCTTTAGCCTTCTCCCCTCCTATATCATATAGGTACATGATATAGCAACCAGACAATATACAAAAATTGTTTACTATTATCAAATGTGTAAAATCTACAATTAACTTCATATTTTTAAAATAACTATAAATATCTATTAATTATTTATATTTACCTATGTATTTTAATGATATGTATGTGTATTTAGATATTCTTGGAACAATAATTATACAAGAATGCAAGGCTTAATTCTTCCATTGTTTATCAGTATTACCTTTTTGGGATTAACAATTCCGTTTGTAACTTCAATTGGATTTCCAATGATGTCTGCGACGACTTGTTGTTGTTGCTGCGGTGGGGGAGGAGGAGGCGGCGGTGGTTGCGGTGGAGGTGGTGGTGGT
>ABLG01001204.1:0-37573 GCA_000172435.1 Meloidogyne hapla | reverse complement strand
TTTTTTTTATTTTTTTTTACAATTTTTGTAAATATTTAAAGTAGTTTTATTTATTTATTTATTTTTGTAAATTTGTAATGTATATATTTTTATTTTAATCATTTTTTGTTTAAATCTTAGAATATTAAAAAAATTGTATTAATAATTATTTTAAGGTAAACCTTCTTTCTGTTTAGGGATACTGTGTAAAAATTTGCCAGGGGAGCATTCAAAAAGTTATCCACAATTTTTTCAAATTTAAATATAAAATTAATTTATATTTATTTTTATAAAATCATTTTTGTCCAATTTATAAACTAATCACAAATAAAATAAATAAATAAATTTTAATATTATTCAACATATTAAAAAAACACATAATCAAAATATAAAATAATAATAATTCAATAATATTAAATTATTAATTAAAAATTGGAATTATTTAAAATAAAAGATAAATAAAAAATTAAAATAATTATTTCTTTATTTCCAATTTTATTTTTATTATTTCCAGAAGAGCTTTTGTTCAGATGTCTGGTATTTGTTAATTTTTCAGTTGTAAAAGTTGGGGTAGAAGAGATAATTTTTGTTGTTTGATTAATTGCTGTTAATAAATATTCTTCATTACAAAAAGAATAATTACAAGATTTACAATTTTTATATTTTAAAGGGCATTCTCCACATTTTTTTCAACTTTTAATAAAAAATATTTTTAAATTATTTATTTAAATAAAACCTCTCCAAAATATATCTCTAGCAATATAACAATTAGAATATAAAGGATGACAAATTTTTTGTTTTTTTATTTTAAAATTATTATTTAAATGGTAACATTTTATTTGTTCAATTATTGTTTGGTTGTTACAAAAAGTTTTTGAACAATTAAAACATTTTGTTAAATTTTGTTGATTTTTACATTTACCACAACCTTGAACTAAAAAAACCTTTTTAAAAATAGTTAATTGAACGGTTCAAAATTATTATAAATTAATTTAACTTTTTCGCGAAATACAAAGGATGAGAGTGATTTTTTGCTTTAATCATAGTTGGCTTAAATCTAACCTATATTTAACTGAAAAGTGGAGATTTATTTGTTTATCACCAAAAATTAGTTCGGATAAGCCGTTGGTTTTTATGTAAGAATTTATTCAGAATAAATCAGAAAAATAAATCTAATTAGGTTTAAGTATTAATAATAAAAGTTAATAAACTAATATTTTGATATTTTGGAATTGGTTACCATTTACTCAATTGTATATCCTTACCAATTTCTTTATTATCAAAACCAATAAAACAAAATTCTTCTTCACAAATTCTTTTTCCTTTATTTATTTTCCATTTATTAAAATTCTTTTCCAAACAAAATAATTTACTTTCAAATAATTTATCAGAATTACAGGCAGGACTTTTATTACATTCTGTACATTGAACGTTACTCATATTTTGAATTAAATTATTATTTTTAGTTAAATTTAATAAAATATTATTTGAAGGACATTTTCCGCAATCATAATAAAATTGTTCTAAAATTTATTTTAAAATTATTTTTTAAAAATTCTCTTTACTTTTATTATTTATTTCAATATTAGCAATATAACAATTATTTTCTTTACATTCTTTATAATTAGCCATTAAACCAAAACAATAATATGGAAGTTTAATTTTATTTTCATCATTACATAAATGTCCATTACATTCTTTACATGTATAAAATGGACATTTTCCACATCCTTTACTTACTTTAAATATTTTTATTTAATTTAATTAAATATTTATTTAAAAAAACCTCCATTTGTTGAATTTCTTAATAAATAACAAGAAGAATTAAATAATGTTTTACATGTTTTTTTATTATCAAAACAATGTATAGAAACAAGATTTTCTTCATTACAATATTTTTTATTTTTACAAGTTTTACATTCAGAATATTCTTTATTGGAACAATTTCCACAACCTTGCTCTACTAAAAAAATTAAAACTATCAGAATATTAATCGGAAGTAGACGGCTTTACTATGCCAAAGATAATTCAAAATATTTTTTTCTATTTCTTTTGTCAGTTTAACTCTGATATTAATATTTCTTTACCTATTCCATTTTCATTATCTCTCAAAACAAAACATTCTTCTTCACATATTTTCATTCCTTTTGTTTTATTTGTTTGTAATTTTGTTTTTTCCCAACAAAATAATTTACTTTCAAAAAACTTTTCATTATTACATAAAGGAGAATTATTACAATCTGCACATTGAACATTGTCAATTCCATTTAATAATTTTTTGAGATTTTCATCTTTATCTTTTGAAGAACAATTTCCACAATTGTAATAATATTCTAAATATTTATTAAATACATAATTTTATATGAGATTTTTTCAAATTATGTATAATTTCCTGTTATAAGAGCACTAACCGTCCCTTACAAATATTGTGCAACTAACCTACAAACCAACAAAAAAAGAGTAAAGGTGGAATAGGCTCGATATTATATTTTTACAATAAAGATTAGAGACTGTTTAAGGTACTACCCTTATTGGATCCGGTTCTAGAGTTAAAAACTCAGAGTCAGCACTGATTAGAGAGCTTAACTTTTCACAACTTAATTAAATATTTTCTATCATTATTTACCTTTATTTTTCTTTAAAATATAACAATCAGGATTTTTACATTCCTTAATTCCATCTTTTCCATCAACACTTTTACAATAATAAGGTGTTACGTATTCACGTAACAGAATAATTGTAGACTACTAGGTTAACTAACAATGTGCTTTATCACAAGGGTAGAAATACAATAGCAAGAGTACAATAGGAATAAGACTGTGTGTTGGAGATAGACTATGTTGTTGGTTGTTGACGTTGGTTGTTGTTGTAGGTTGGTTGTAGATTAAGAATAGGTTCCAAGCGTCTAAAAGCTAGCGCTTTTATACTATACCTAACATAAGGTAAATCAACATTTTCATTACAAAGATTCTTTTCACAATTTTTACAAAAATAATTATTATTTGAACATTTTCCACAACCTTTATTAACTTTTAAATAAATAAACTTTTTTTAATTATTTTTAAATAAAAACTTGAATTAATTAATGTTCTCTCTGTAAAACAAGGAATATTAAATTTTGTTTTACATATTTCTTTTTCATTTATCCAACAATGTTTTGGAACAAGACTTTCTTCATTACAATATGTTTTATTACAATAAATACAATCTTCTTTTGATTCAGAAGAACATATCCCTCCACAATTTTGTATTACTTTTTAATATTTATTTTTTAATTAAATAAAATAAAAAATACCTTGTCCATATTTATTTCTTTCTACAAAACATTTACTTTTACAAATTCTATTTTCACTAATTTTTGTTGTATTTTCCGTCTTTTTCCAACAAAATAATGAATTTTCTATTAATTCTTTATTATTACATAATGGTCTATTATTACAATCTACACATTTTTGTTTAATATTTTCTGTACAATTTCCACATTTATAATTATAACCTTTTGAGAGATTATTTAAAATAATTAAAAGAAAAAACCTTTTTTATTTCCTTCTTTTAATGAAATAGAACAATTTGATTCATAACATATTTCCTCTCTATCTTCATCACTTTTACAATAATAAAGAATTTTCGTTTCTTTATTACAAAGATGATTATTACATGTAATACATCTTTCTTTTGATGTACAATCACCACAGCCTTTATTTACTTAAAATATTTTTAATAAATATTTAAAATAATTTCTTTATTATGTTCCCTCCTTTTTAATCATCTGTCTATTAAATAAACAAAACCTTCATTTGTTTCCGTTCTCTGTTCAAAACAACTTTCTCCAAAAGGTACTTTACATGTTGTCCCATCATTTTTCAAACAATGTTGATTTACTTGTTTCTCTTCATTACAATACTTTTCTTTACAAGTATAACAGTCTCCTTCGTTATCGACTTTACCTGTGCAATTATCACAACCCTGTTCCACTAATTTAAATCATTATATATTTATGATTAATATTTTAAAGAAAATTTAGCTAAAAATATTTTCTGAATAAATATCTAGATATATTTAGTTTTATTATATTTATTAAATATATTTACAAGTTCCATTAGAATGTCGATGAACAAAACATTCTGTATGGCATTGTTTTAATGATTTAATTGAATCTTTATTTAGACAAAATAATGATTTATCTAATAATTCCTTTGTATTGCAGAATTTCTCGTAACAAATAGCGAAAGGTTCTATATTTGAAGAATCTCCACAGCCTTGATCAATTACTTAAAAAATACAAAAAAATTAAAAAAAGATATTCAAATACCTTTATTATCCGAAGCATAATAACAAACTTTTTTACCACTACATTCTTCAACTATTTCATCTTTTTTCCAACAAAAAAATCCTTCATCAAAAAACTTTTCATTATTACACATTTTTGTATAACAAGTTCTACATGGAATTTTATTATTTGAATTACATTTACCACAACCTTGTTCATCTTAATAAATTAATTAAAATAATATTCTAAAACAAACATTTTCCATCTTTGTGTTTATAAATATAACATTCTTGTACAGAACATTGTTTTACTTCTTCATCTTCACCTTTTCTCCTCCACCTTTTCTCTTCATCTCCAGCTTTTACTCTTTTCAGGCAAAAAGGAGTTTCTTCATATAATTTTTTTGAATCACATAAATATTCATCGCAACTAACAGTAGCTACGTATTTAGTTTGCCAAGGATTACGCTGAGAATGGTAAGCTCCGCATCCTTGATGGATAACTTAGACAAAAATTATTTATACAAGCTTAAAATTTATTATTTATAATTTTAATACATATTTTTAAATATATATATATCAAATACATATATATTTTTTTATGTAAACGGAATTTTTTCAACTGATGTACTAATATTTTAAAAATTTTTCATTATTAATTTTTCATTATTTTTTTCATTATTAAGGTTACCGTTTTCGTTTCGAGTTTGTTTTAGGCCCAATTTTATTTATTCGGGCCTATTTGAGTAACTTTCAGGTCGTAAGTCTTTTCGGGCCCTTTTAGTTAGGAGTATTTTCTTTAAAAAAATTCTCTTTAAAATTACGATATATGCTAAAATAAATATCTTAACAATGAAAAAACTTTGAATCTACTAATTCTAAATACCTTTATGTTCCTTGTCAACAACATGATAGCAAAGACTTGTATATACATTGAAGTCACATACATCAATTAAATTTGATGTATTCCAGCAATAATGAGCATTCAGAAAGAAGCCCTCATTATTGCATGTAGATGGATCTGCTTTGCACATTCTACAAGGAATTTTATTTGAAGGGCAGTCACCACAGCCAAATAAAAATACGTCGCTTCTTCGAAATATATTTGCATATGTTATATTATCTGAATTTAATTCAATAAAATATTTATATATATATTATTATGAAAATTTGGGCGTATTTATATTTATAATAAGAATATTTTTCTATTTAGTAGTAAATATTCCAAGTTTTGGAAAATGAAAGATTAAACATAAATATGTGATAAATTATAATATTCTTTTATTTCCATATTTTCTCTTTTTAGATTTCTTAGCTATTCTTTAACATATTTTTAGAAAATTTATGGTTAAAATTATATTTAACTGATTACCTTTTACTGTATCAACAGATACAAAACAGTGTTCCAATGAACACTCAAAATCATCTGCTTCCATTCCTTTGCCCGTCAAACAAAAATTAAGGTATTTAATACAGCCAGTATCCTTAATTATTATTTGGAGTTAAAAATATGGATTAAGTGTAAATTTATGAAATAAAATTACCTGAACATTCAACAGTATTAAAAATATTTTTAGAAGATAAATATTCCACATTTTCTAGAAATCTTTATAAATTTTATTTTTTTAATTTGCACTGAGTTCTAAAACAAATAACATTAAATTTTAAATTATCGAGCGATAAACACTCTCAAATGAATTGATGTAAAACAAAAAATAGCTGTGTTTCTAACTTTTTTATCTAATCTATTTTTAAAACCTTCTAAACTAACAAAATAAAAGTAAAAGAATAAATCTAACTCTTATGTATATAATTAAACGTAAACATTAAACTAATTTTTAAATAAAAAATAATAATATTTTTTACAACTTAATTCTATAGTAATAAGATTATGATTAATAATTGGAAAAATAATTATTTAATAATAATATTTTTAATAACTTTATACAAATAAATCATAATAAAAAATTGAAATTAAAGAAGATAAAATTGTTAAGTTTATTCTTTGACTAGGTACAAGTATAATCAGAGAAAAATCATAAAGAAAAAGTATGGACACTAAAATTTTATGGACACGAAAATTTTAAAACAATACAAATACATACAAAAAAAATTTTCTATTTTTTCCGAGTTTTTTTACGCCAAGTTTTGGTTTTTTGGAGAAGGCAACCTTGAAAGTATAAGAACGTGATTTAATGTCAAATAGTCTAAAGATGTTAAAAATTTAATAAATATGATTCACAAGTTAAGGATTTGTGATTGGTTTTATTTATTTAATCTAATCATACCTATTCAAAATAAATGTTTCAATTAAATTTATAAATAAGGTTAGCTATTATATGTATAAGCATCATTAATCAGCAGATGATCTTTTTAATAGCAGAATGAAAGTAAATTGTAATTTTAAAAAGTTAATAAGTTATTAAATATTTTAATATATTTAGGCACTACGGCAATTGCGGATTGTATAATGGGTAGATATATTTTGTGCTATTAGAGGATAAATGTATGAATACAAAAACGGCAAAAAGAAAAATTGAACAGAGTATCCCTTTCCGGGAGCAGCCTACTTTACCGCAAGACCATAACTATGTCCAATATCCATCGAATCTCCTTACTTTTGTATGGTAACAAAATCGAAGATAAAGTTTTTTATATGATTCATAAGAAAACATTGCTTTAAAACATACATTTATCAATAAATGAAAAACTTAATAATAAACACGAAATTAATATTTCAATAAAATTATAAAATTTTCGAAATCAATCCATTCTAATAAAGTTTGTTATCTTCAGAGGCCCTTCTACCTAAAAATAAGAACAATATTAAAACTTTAGAACTAATTGACTTTTGGGATTAGATTTTTCTTAATTTAGTAATTTCATTCCCTCTCCATTTCTTTATTTTCATTTTATTAAAATTCTAAAATTTCTACTTACCACAATATATTGTATTGCCCAATGTTGATAATATATTTTAAAATCACAATCAATTCCATTATAAATTACATTGTAATATCCATCACGAAGGTTTATTACCAAACTAAATTTGTCGTTTTCCTTTAATTCTTTGCTAACTTTTTTACATTCCCTTCTCCAATTTTCTTTATTTTCCTTTTCTTTAAATTCAATCCATTTAAGCTCTTTTTTGCCCTTATCATTTCTCTCCTAAATTTTATTTAAATATAGATGTGTAAGTTTTTTATTACTTTTATTTATTTTCATCCATCTAACACATTCTTAATAATATAAATAATCATTTACCGATATAGGTGCTGGATAGCTACCAAAGGTAATATTTCCATCATTTGAAAAATTGCCTCTAAATATTGTTTTGCCAACTAAAAGGATTTATTATTTCATTTCAAATAATTCTTAAAAACAAACATTTTTCATGCCAATCCAAAGCCTTATAATAAAAGCTAACAGTAATACTATTTTCATTAATTCCATTTTCGATTATTCCCCCAATTATTATAACATCACCATTTAATAACTTTTTATCTTGATCTATATAAATTATGTTCTTAGGCAATGTCTCCTCTCCAGATCCATTGCACCTTTTTGCTTTATTCCCAAAATTAACATTATTTACATCTCCAGTTACCTTAAAATTATAAAAAGTATTTAAGCGAAAAGAGACAAATTCTTAAATTGTCAGTTTTCTAACTCACCATAATATGATCAATTGACCATGGTGGCATTTCTGTTTCAAAAAGGATAAAATCCTTTCCTTCATTGATCTTTATTTGGTATTGGCCTTTAGACAAATAGATGCGAACGGAGAATTCAACACCCATTTGGCCGATTGGATTATTATATTCCTTTATTGTTTTTCCACATTCCGTTTCTTTTACACCAGAAAGGCAAGTATAAAGCAAAAGACAGGTGTCAATTTTGGAGCATTCCTTCTTGTCCATTTTACTTCCTGTCCTATTAGTTAGATGTTGTTCACCAAATATAAACTTTATTTTTAGAATGGTGTCACCAACTATAGGAAATAGTTTTAAACAGATTTTTAGATAAAAATAACTTTTTGAATTAGCTACTTCGTCAATCATTTCGTGGAAAAGATTTATTTCAAATACCCCTTTTTCTTTAGTCATTTCACTTCTTGGAATAATGTTTCCTTCAAGACAAATGTTTGAGCCAGATGGAAGTAAATGTTTTGGTTTATATCTGAAGATATTCTTTTCGGTTTCCTGAAAATTGCTGACATATTATTAAATAAAAAATAATTATGTTACAGCATAATTGACGAAAGGAATTTCATAGAGCTGTACATTTCCTTTCACCTAAAATTTAAAAAACATTATTATATAATTATTTAAGTACTTAAATAAAATACAATTAATATGTATTTCTTTGTTGAAAAATGTAAAAACATAAATTTATTTAACATAATCTTAAAATAACCTCAATCCAGTTGATTGAAGAAACTGGCAATTTGCTTATAATCTTATTATTCATCAATGTCATGTCATTGTTGTTAATTTTAATTTTAAATAATGAAGAAGACTGTTCATATTTGTGAAGTGTTATGTTAATTTCAAAAGAAATAACATCTTTGATTGTTTGATTACAATTTTCTCCATATCTTGTACTTAAGCGGTCGCCATCCTAGATTTGACGATTTTCAGATATTATTTAGAAATTACATTATTAAGTATGTAATGTAAATTAAGTATGTAATGTAAATAGCTAGGGTCCGCCGAGAGAGATTCCCTCAAATTATTATAAAAATATCTTACTGTGAATAGTTTGAACTTGATTTTCTCGTTCTTCATACAATTAACAAAAATTGAGAGAGATGTTGCTCCAACTAAATGATTATACAAATATAAATACATTAGCAAATATATTAAATACAAACCATCTTTATCTCCTTCTTGTGTATCATGCATTAAATTAATTTCTAACAATTTAGCACTATTTATGAAGAACCCCCGAACAATAATATTAGAATTAATTGTAACAATTTCATCAAAACGAGTTGAAATTGGCGGAGAGATTGTTGTTTTCTAAAGTTTTTAAATATTTTCCGAAATCAAATAAAATTCTAACATTAATTGCTGTCACATTTAACATAGCAATTTGTTCAATTACTCCCTCAATTTTTAAAGCAGAATTGGCATATTTTTGCATATTATTTTCATTTTTCCACCATTTTGGTACCCAGAATGTGTTTGTAACATTAATGTCATTAGAAATTATAGAAAAGTTGACGAATTTTTCAAAGATTTCAAATTTAACTTTAACTTCTTTTTCATTAATTTCAGAACGAGTTTCAGTTGAATATTCAGGATAATTCCATGAAACATCCTATTAATTAATTAATAATTTAAAACTTAATATTTACTAAATATCTAATAAAATAATTTTTAGTGAAATTAAAATTTTAAAAATACATTTGCTTTGAAGGCAAATCCTTTCCCATTAAAAATCACTTTGGCATCATTCAAGCTAAAGACAATATCGGTGAATTTATCCTTTGGCATAAATTTTAATGAAATTTCATTGCTAAAGTTTCCAGGAAGTTGAAAGGAAATTTCTTTCTTTTCATATAAACATTTGTTGTTTCCAATTACAACTTGCTTAGTTTTTTGGATTTTTGTCTTTCTTTTGGCAAAAGACTTTTCCAGCTGTTTATTGAAAAATAAATAATATTTATAAATTTAAATATTTACCCAAGCTTCCATAGAACAATTACAACTTCTATGGACATACATTGCCAATTTTCCATCAAACATTTTAGGCAATATATCTAAGGCCAACATCCATAAACCAGCATATCTTGTTAATTGTTTTCCCCAAACATTTTGAATATATAAATCTCTATAATTTCCCTTCTTGAATTGGAGAATTTCCGTGTGTTCGTCACTATCATTTTTGGGCACAAGAATATTTGTAAAAATATTCTCTTCTTCTCCAAGCCGAATTGAAAAATGTTCATTGTAGATGTTATATCTATTAAATATTTATTTTCAAGAATATTTTGAAAAAACAAACTCATGTCTTTTTAAAGACAATTTCAATATATTAGCATCATGATTTTTCCTGTCAGTTTTGAGTTGAAGTCCGTGCCAAGGGACAAAAATTCCTTCCTTCCCTACTTTACATAGACTTTCCATTTTACTTTCTTTACAAAATTCTTCTCTTTTATTTTCACAAATCTTCGCAACATCATTCTAATTAATTTAAATATTTATTTTTTGTTATATTCCTTACATTTTTTGAATTTTCTACTCTATATACAGGTTTTGAATTATATCCAGTTTTGGTCATACGGGAATCCAGCTGTCCAGGGTAACAAATTATTAAACTAAAATAAACTATTAAAATCTTTTATTTATAATTTTAAATACCCTTCATCTTCACAAAAATGTCTAAATTTCATATAAAAGTTCAAAGATATTAAGAATTTGTCCTTGTTTCCGGGCAGAGGGGAGCATTGGTCTCTAATTTCATAATTCATTTCAAAAGCTTTTGTTTCCATTCCGGTCAAATAAAATCTGAAATTTTATTAAAAATATTTAAATATATTTTATATACATTTTTTCATTTTTCCTTTCTTCCCATCTTTTATTAAAATCATCTTCAGCTCGCTGTTCTTGAGCATGGATCATAAGACCCTTTAAAATAAAGAAAATAAACCAAGCATAATTGCTTGAATTCATTGTTCAAAACGTTGAAAGTTTTTTAGATTTATAAGCTTAAAATTATTTATTTAATAAAACAAATTACATAAATTTTAATAAATCTAGAGAAGATTAAACAAATAATAATTATTTATTAATATTATAATCATAAATTTAATTTTCCAATAATTAATTTTAAACTAAAAATGAATATTTTATGTTTAAAATAATTAAATATATTATTTTAATTTAAAATTGGTTTGGCTAGTTTTGTGATGAATCCAAAATGATTTTATCAGAAGAGACAAGTAAAACTAAAATTAGTTTTAACGGCAATAGCATAATCATATACACATCAGTAAAAATTTTATAAATTTATTTTTACATTTAAATGATTCAGAAGAGAATAAATAATTTAAGTGATTAAAAATTATTTTTACCATATAAATTTATTCAGATAAAATAAAATAAAATAAAAGAGTTGAATTCCGTTATTTTAATTATTAACATTGATGGGAATAAATATTTATAATTTAAAATATTATATTTATGATTCATCTTTGAAAAAACATTTTGGAATTTAAATAAATTTAGATTTTTGATTTATGAGTATGATCTCTTTATTTCTGATTTCGAATTACGCAATAATGTGAAAACAATCGAAAAATATGATGAATATATTATTATTATTGTTTTAATATGAAATTTTGTGTATTTTATATTTCTTTTAATTGTTTTTGTAAATAATTTTTGGTGATATTTTATGTATAAAAATCTATTTTTTTCCAAAATTATTTTCTCTATTCGGGTTGAAAAAATTTAAAGTTTTGATTGAAAATAAAAAAACGAGAGAGAGGGTAATTAATGATCTCCACCATTTTCTTCATAGGCGGAGGTTTAAAAATCACAGTCGAGAAATTGAAATCGAAATTGACTCTAATTCTTAAAATTGAAAATTTTAAAATAAATTTTTAAGAAAGAAAAAAGACGTTAAAAATCGGAATTCTATCCCGCATCTACACACGAGAAATAACTAAATATACTTATAATTTAAAATTAAATATTTTTATTAGCTCTTCTCCTCTACCAAATATTACATAATTTTTAAAATATTTTTAATTCTCTAAATATTATTTTTTTAAAAAAAAGAAAAAGCTCAAGAACAAACATTGCCTATTATTGATTAAAAAGAAAATATATATTTAGATCGCAAATATTGATTTTTCTTTTCAAATCAAAATTCTCTTTTTTATTTGTTTTTAACTTTTTAATATTTTTAATTATTTTATTATCAAATTATTTTAATATTTAAAATTAATTAATGGCAAGTTGTAGTGGACAGGTTAGTTAAATTAAATATTAAAATAGCTAATTCCTCTCCTCCATTCCTGTAAAATATTATTTCAAAATATTCCTTCTTTATCCTTGTTTCTTGTCTTTCCGATGGTAAATAAATGTGTTTTCCCGAAATTGCTATAGTTGAAAATTCCAAAAAACACAGAATCACCTGTGCTTATCTAGGTTCAGAAGGATTTATGTTTTTTTTTTGTTTTTCGAAATTTTCCGTTGTTTATCAAAATTAAAAAATATAAATAAATCAGCGAATTGGCCAAACTAATTTTTTTAATAAAAAATTTTTGTTAAAAATAATAAATTTAAGGAATTTGAAGAAATAGCTGCAAAGGTAAAAATAAAATATTTTATTCAAAAATATTTGAAATAAAAAAGATTAAAAATCTCAAAACTTCTCCAAATAATGAAGAATTAATGCAACTTTATGCTTTATATAAACAAGGAAGTTGTGGAGATAATAATAATTGTAAACCTGGAACTTTTGATATTAGAGGAAAGAAAAAGTGGGAAGCATGGAATGGAAAAAAAGGTTTTTATTTTTAAATGATCATGGGAGATATTTAAAAAATTATTTTTTAATTAAAATATTTTAGGTAATTTTTGTTTAATTTGTGACAAAAAACCTCAAAAATAATAAATCTTATTATTTTCTCTTAAAATGATTTTTTAAAAATTTTTTTGGTTCATTTGTAAGAGGGAAATCCTTGTTTTTGTTTTATAAAAAAATAATTTTTTAATGTTTTTAAAGGTCTATCAATAGAAGAGGCCCAAAAACAATATATTGAATTTGGTAATAAAATGATTATTAAATATGGACTTTGTTAAAAAATTAAAAAAAAACTCAGAAATTTAAATATTTATTTTTTAATTTTTATTATTTTCTTCTAAAATTTTTGCAATAATTTAAAATAAATTGAAAGAAAAATAAATAAATTAAAGTTTTTTTTTCTTGAAAGAGATTTCTTTTAAAATGTCATCAAAAAATTGAAGAGATTTTCTTTTCCAAAAATATTTTTAAAATTCAAAAAAATATTATTTTTTTTTGTAGAGTAAATCATTTTCGATTATAATAATTGTTATTGGCTTTCTAAAAAAAAATAATTAAAAAATATTTAGATTTTTAAATAATAATTTAAAAATTTGGATAAAATTTTTTAAATGAAGTTTCCCCCCTAAATTGAAAAAAAAATAAAGAAAAAAATTTGTGAGGGGAAAATCTAAAAAAAATCTTTTGTTATAGGAAATAAGAAAAAGGTCTAAATAAAAATAAAATTTAAGACTAAAAATTATTTTTAACAAAATTTTAGAAAAAAAATAAAAATTTAATTTAAAAAATCAAAATAATATCTTATGTTTTACTAGGGAAATGATTTTGAATTTCCAAAAAATATTTTAAGTTTTTTTGTCAGAAAAAAATCCCCAAAAATTTTTTTTAATGTCTACCCCTATTAAAATATAAATAAATACATTTCCATTATAATGTCCACCACCACGATTCTCATTTTGACGAAAATTACGATTATTATTGTTTCTACTATTATTTCGAACATTTTGTGTATTGGAATAATAACCATAATCAATATTTTCAACAGAACGAAGAATTTCACGAAATTGCGGGTCAGAGTGATAACGAGAAGGAGAAATCTTTAAAGGAAATTAAAATTATTTATTTTACAACAAAAAAGTTTAAATTAAAATTTTAGAGAAAAAACAATTCCAAACCTTAGCCTAACAGAAATTTATTTAAATTTTCCAAATAATTATCCCGAATTCCTTCATTAAAAAGTTAAAAAGCTCTTCATTTTTGATAAAAGTAAACCCTCCGAAAAATAAACGATTACTTTCTATAAAAACCCAGACAAACAGAAAATAGAGCCCAAGGAACTAAATTAAAGGATTTATGGTAATTAATCCTAAAAAATCTTTGGCCCTTAGGAATTACCTAAATAAAAAAATTAAAAAAACCGTTCCACGTAGATTTAAAAGAAATTCTCGACTATAAACCATATCAGAAGAATCACCAGCAATTCCATCATTATTTAAATTCTTTTCAATTGGTTTGTCTGTAGTAGTAATTGATTGAAAACTTTCAGTACTTTCTTGTGGTGTAAATTGTTCAATTAATTCTTTTAATGAAATTTTCTTGGTTATGTCATCAGTCTTTTTTGTTGTGTCTAAGTCGATATGGCGAAACTAAAAAATATTTTTCTAAATTATTTTTTATTAGCCAATGCTTTTATAAATTTTTAAAAAATGCTTGGAACCTCAAAAGCTTCAAATAAGACCTCAATAATTTCTCTACGACTGATAAAATTTAATAAGCCTAAACTTTTTGATTTTTTTCTTGGTTAGATTAAAGAAAACTAATAAATCCTGTGATTTTTTAAATTATCTGTCTGGTCCTAAAAATTTATAGAAATCACAGAAAACAATTGATGAGACAAGGAAAAACCAAGAAAACCAAAAAAAAAAATTAAAGATTAATTTACAGCCAGAAACATTCCAATCTTTTAAAAGGATCTCTTATTTTCTTTTATTAAAATTAAAAATAAAATACAGATAAAGTAGCATCCCAATTTTGTAAATAAAACTTTCCATATTCATCAAGCATTTCCTTCTTTATACGAACAATACTCTTTGCACTTTGCATATCAACTATTCTAAAAATTAATAAAAATAAATATTTTTTAATTTAATTCAAAAAAAAAACCCATAAACAATCAAATCTTTCTTTGAACAACTAATTACAATATTATCAATAGGTCCATATTTAATTAATAAATCATATAAATACCACTTGAAAATTAAATTAATTATTTAAATAAAAAATAAAAGAAAACCGCAATATCGTCAAAAGTAAGTTTTTCAGTCCAAAGTTTTGGAAATCCTCTAATTTGGAATCGATTACCAAAAATATTTTTTTGAGAAGAAGAAGGAAATAAAGACATTTTTAAATAAATATATAATAGCTAAATTTTATAAAAATAAAAAATGAAAAAAAAAATAAAAAAAATTTTTTTTTAATTAAGAAAAATAAAAAAAGAAAAGATCAGAATGCCAATTAATTACGAATGAATTAGTAAACGAATTTGTAAATATTAATATATTTCTTTTTAATTAACTTTTAAAGAAAAGTTTGTATGTCCGGTGTGGTCTAGTGGTTAGGATTTCTGGTTCTCACCCAGGCGGCCGGGGTTCGATTCCCCGCACCGGAATTTAATTTTTATTTAATCTTTAGATGCTCTAAAAATATTTATTTTAGCTATGAATATTTTTAAATTTTGTTTTTAGCATTTATAATTTTTAATGAATTTAAAAACCTCTCTTAATAAAATTTCCCACATAATTTCTTTTAATAATTTTAATTCCCTTTCTTATAATTGTGGTGTTAGAATCATATATACCCATAAATATTAGAAAGTCCAAGCAATTTTTCATTATTCCACCGCCTAATAAGTATTTTACGAGAAAATCTGGATTTGATAAGCGGCTTTCTGTGAGAAAAGAATTTCACTTTCCTTTCTCGGATTTTTGACTATTTTGATTGATTACATGCTTTACCTTCTTTATTATAAAGTACCATTAAAGCTGAAAACACAAAATTATTTATTTAGTAGGAAAATATTTGTTTATTTAGATGTGTCTTTTTAACTTTTATTTTCCCCCAAAAATTAAGAAAAAGTCGAATTATAATCCCAAACAAATGGACGACCCTGGGGTCCTCAAAATAAAATCAATTGACTTGAGTGCAGCTAATCACAAATTTTATTTAAATCTCCGAAAATTGATTTTTATTTATTTATATATCCACACATCAATCCTTAAAATGACCACACCGACCGAAATAAAAATAAAAGCTTTTCATAATTAGCTTATCAAAACTAGAAAAAATAAATACTTTTAAGCCTTCATAACTAGATAAATATTTAATAGAAAAAAAGAGGAAAGAACAAATTGCCTTTTAAAGGAGAACGGCGAAAAAGCAATGAAGCGTGATTGACGGGAAATTGGTATAATAAATATTACACTTACACCCTTTCTCTCTTCAATCTATTTTTGTGATATCGCGCATTCACTAACATCTTTTAATTTATTTTAAATAAATAAAAGAAAATACAAACATTTTTTGTAAAAAATTTTTAATCAGATTATTTTATGATTAATCCCCGCTAGAGAAGAAAAGTCCTTCTAGGCCATAATTTGTTTGATCGGCCTCTGAAACTTTTTTTAAATTTAATTTATTATGCACCTTAAAAATCACTTAATATTTTTTAGAAAAACCTAAAACGGTTTTTATTCGCTTTTAATGGCGAAAAGCCGAAAAGTCTGTCGAACTACATTTCCCCATCCAAGAATAATTATTTTTAATTTTTTCTTTCCTCTTATTTTCTTTTTTGTTTCATTTTATTTGCCTCAATTAGAAGCAGTAACTACTGGAATAAATACAAATACTATTGGTAATTATTTTAAAATAATTTTATAATATTTATTTCTTTGACATTAACAAATTATTAATGTCAAATTCAGAGAAAATTAAAAATCACCCTTCACTACTTTCGATAAAATGATAAAAATATTTTTGATTCAATTTTTAACCAACTACTCATCTTTTATTTTTTTTTCCTATTTTCCACAATCAATCTCATTCTTTAAAGTATTAGTTAATTATTTTTATTTTTCTTAAAGGCTGCGCAAGTGAAAAGAATCCCTTACAAATAATTGTTTTATTCGATATTTCACAAGAGGATTTTAATTATTTTAAAAATCAACAAAAAAGAATTGAGAAAGTTTTAAGGTGTTTTTAAAGTCAAAATTTTATAAAAAAATATAAAAAATTAATTTTTAGACATATTAATTTAAATACCAAAGAAAGGTCTAAATTCTATGGATTAATAGCGTTTCATCGTTCTGCTGTTGTATTAAATACTTTTAATTCTTTAGAATCTTCTAATATTGATAAAGTAGGAGAAAATAATTTTTTTTTCTAAATGATTGAAATATTTTAAAAAGTTTATTGAACAAATTCGTTCACTCAGACCTCGCCGTCATTTAGAAACATCACCAGCCAAAGCATTAATTACAGCTACACAATTATTTCCAGAAAATTCAAATAATTCAAAAAATATTATTTTTTTGGTACATAATGGTGAAAATACTGATATGGTGAATGAAAGTATAGAGGCAATGTATGTTGAAAAAAATATTAAAAATTTGAAAAATAAAAATTTGAAAATTAATGTTGTAATATGTCTATTCAGGCTATTAAAGCTAAATAGATTTTTGGTTTAAATTTAAAATTCATAGGCCTGATTATATCTTGGATTGGAAATAATACAGGAATACTAAAAACTATGTCTCAAAATTAAATAAATTTTAGAATCTCTTATTTGTTAAATAAATTAAATTAATATTAAAATAATTTTTAATATTATTAAAATTTAGAACAAAATTGTCGGCTAAAAACATTTCTGTATTTGCAATAGCTGGTGAATCATTTAACGAAAGAACACTTTTAAGTTATACAAAAGAAGAAAAGGGACGTATTTTAACAGGTCCAAAAAGTGAAAATTTATTTTTATCAACTTTGGACAAGGCAAGTTTTATTTATATTTTAATTAAATTATTTATTATTAAGGAAATTAATGTTTGTTCTGATTTATTTAATTCTACAAAAATAGAAAATAAACTTGGTGAATTAAACTTTAATAAGAATGAATTAAATCAGAAAAGTGTTGAAAATATTTATTCTGATTTTGAATGTAAAAATGGAAGTGAGGTGGGTGTTTTTATAGTATTATTTTTATGGGTATTTTTCATTATTCCCTTCATAATTTAACAATTATTATTATATGTTAAAAAATTATTAAAGAAATATTCTTTCAATAAAATTTATCTTTAAACTGTCAAAAATTTAATTATATATTAAATTCTTTGATCCTCCTCTTTTTTTTCTTTTATTAAATTTTTTGAATTGATTGTCGTTTCTTACAAACTGCCCCGCTTAATTTAATTAAACAACGTGCATCTACAAAATAAATTTAAAATAAAATTCTTAATTATTTCCTAATTACCATTCCATTGATTAAAAAATATTTGTTGCCAATTATCACAACCCAATTTTGGGTAAGAATGTACACATTCCTCAACTCCTCCAGAAAAATCTGGCTGTCCACCCATCCTTTATATTAAAAAATAATTTTATAATAAAATGAGTTCTCACCAAGGAGGTGTGTGAAAAGCTACACGTATAGGAACATCTCCATATTTAACAAATGTTCCATCAGACCATTCACTTTTAAATGTGTCCTTTAAATGAAAATAATTTTATAATAACCAAAAAATATTATTTTTAACCGTTTCTTCAATATATTTCCTTGTCATTCCAATCCAAAAACTATGGCAGAAATTATCAAAATTTTGTTCAAACTATGCACATATATTTTAATTATTTATTTTACTTCTACAAACCTTTGTACTAAGAGATCCCTTAAATATTATTTATTTAGCAATATAATAAATAAACTTACAACAAAATCATTTTCTTGTTCACTGTGTATACTCACCAAGTTGGAATTCTTTTAAAGTAAAAATATAATTAAAAACTTACTCTCAAAAAGTTATTAAGTACAACTTAAGTACAACTATTAATACACATGTAAAAAATTTTATATTTTATTTCAATATTTTTAATTTTAGATTTTAATTTTTGTCTTATTTTTAAGTCAATTTCAAACTTATTTTTTATTCTATCTCTAATTATTCTCCATTAGGTATTTGCAAATTATTTCCAAACTTATTCAAATTATCCAACTTTTAATTTCGAAATTCTTCCAACTTTTCAAGTTTTTAATTCGATCTTAAGTTTTACAACTTTTTAAGTGCACTATTCAAATTTCCAACTTTTCAAGTTTAGTCTTATCAACACTCAACTTTAATATTATTTTTCTGCAACTTATTTTCAACTTCCATTTCAAACTTTAAATTGTTTTACAGCTTTTAAATTGAATTGGCTTTTTCTATTTTAACTTTTACTACTTAAGTTTATTAACTTAATTCCCAACTTTAATTATAAATAAACCTAGAATTTAGCTTGAAAATAAGGCTAATAATTTGTTTTTACCTGATTTTTACATTCGCCCGATGCTTCTTCCCATGTGAACTTGCCAGTTATGAGTTTGTAACAAAAACTAAAAATATCTTTTTTTTATTCATATTATATTTCTAATTGATAATTTTCTATTATTATATCCATTTCTAAAAATGCCAAAACAATTTTCACTTACCCATCAAAATAATGCCATTCTTTATCACCACAAATGGCTGGTGCTCTTTGTTCATTCCAATCTAATACATTTTGTATTTTCTTTAAATTCTCTTTATTATCCAAATTTTTATTTGATTTTTCATTTATTGGAGGAGCATCAAGTAATGAATTTTCTCCTTCATTTATTAACTTAAATTTAAATTAATTTTATTACAATTTATTTCTTAACTTTTTCCTCTTCCTTCAAATGTCCACCACCATTTGAAGGATATTTTCTTTTAATTAAATATTTTTTCCATTTTCTAATTTTATTATCTCCTAATTTATCTTCTCCTGTTTTAACTTCAATTTCTCCATTTTTAATTGTTTCTTTATTTAAAGCTTTTAATATTTCATCATCAATTTCTTCAGATTTTGATAAACAACAAACAAAAATTGAAAATAATAAAATAAAAATAATTTTATTTTTAAAAATTAAATAGAAAAACATTTTTATAAATTTATTTTAAAAAATTGAATTTAAAAATAAAATAAATATAAAGCATTTTAATATTTTAAAATTCAAGGCCATTAAATAAAAAATATTTTTGTCACGTATTATACATAAAAAATGAATAATTTATTTTTTAAATTGAAAAATTTGATTTAAAATTCTGATACCGAGATCAAGTAATGAACTTTCTCTTTCGTTTAATGGAAAGAATCTTTAGTTAATATCTACCGTATTTCCTTAAACCCCCTTTAGATGATTAAATAAATTCGGGATTATCTAAAGTAAATTGGCTTAAGATATATGGCTTAAGAATTTTATTAGAATACAAAAAACTGTTCCCAAAAGAACAATAAAGTATTGGTCACATGATTTCTTTTAAATTTTATTTCTTTAATTAAAATTTTCCAATAGATTGATTTAATTATTTTGCTTGATACAAGTGGTTCAATTTTTCCATCATTTAATTTACAACACCAATTAGCTCAAAATATTTTAAAAGAAATAAATAATGAAGAAATTGGTGAAAAATTAAGAATTGGTTTAATTAGTTTTTCTTCTGAACCAAATTTGGTTTTGACATTAAAAGAAAGTTTAGACAATAAAGAAGTTATTGAAAGACTGAAAGGGATAGAATTTACAGGAAGAAATACAAGAATTGCTGATGCTGTTGAATTAGCTTTGAGTGAATTTGAAATGGGTGGAAGAAGAAATTCTAAAAAGGTAATAAGAGAGAATATGAGGAATTCTAATATATAATCTGATTTTTAATATTTTTAATCTTTAATAACTCCTGACTTTCCGATAGTTACCCACCAAAGTTAATTCTTCCCTAAAGGAAATACGCTCATATTCACAACTTTTTCCCTTTCTCCATTAGTCACAGATATCCACCCTATCTTTTCATTTAATAAACATTCAGGAGTGCCGTTATCTCCACTCTTCTCTATTTAAACATTTTTCTAGATATTAATACTTATAAGTGATGGTCATGGTCAAGAATTCTGGTCGAGGGCACAAGCTGTTGGCCGAAGGCTTCAACAAACTCCTTCATTAATATCTTTTGCTGTTTCAGCCAGTCAAGATTTTAATTTTCCTGAATTAATGCTTTATATTGGAAATCAGAAAAGAATTTTTGTTGGAAAAAGTCATAAAGAGTAAACAATAAATTATTCTAATGTTTTTATTAAATTTTTTTAAAGATTTGTATCAACTTTCTCTTCCATTATAAATAATTGTTTGGATTCAAAAAATGGGAAAAATAAAGAAGTCGAAAAAGATATATTAACTAATGGAAGTAAAAATAAATTTACAGAAATTTTTACAAATTTAAGTAAAATTGAACAACAACCTAATAATAATTTAAAAAATTTTTCGTTGGGAAATGATTTACAAATACGACAGAAAGATGAACCATTGGAGAAAGAAAATAAAGATAATTTAATGGATGGAAATAATGAGAAGATCTTCAATTTTGGAGAGAGATTAATAATGCCAAATAATGTTGGTAGTCAGGTAAAACAATTTTTTTTAAATATTTAGGAATATATAATTATAGCTTCCTAAATATTTTTTAAAAATATAATTGTATTTTTGTGCAATCGAGCCAGTGATTTAACCAAATAAATAAACAATAAAAGCTAAATACAATAGACCTAACAGACAATTATTTTGAATTTAACTAGTTTAAATTCCCAAAACCTCTAATATTTTATTTCTTAAATGTTAACTTAAATGATGTTAAAGAGATGCATAAAACATTTTCTAAATGATAAGGGAGAATTTTAAAGAGCTTTAGAGTATAACGGAATAGTATAAAAGCAATACATTGTTAGTATAAAAGCTTCCATTTATGCCAGTCTAGTTGGCCTCAGCGGTCAGCTAGTCACTGCCTTTCTTTTTGATTTGCGGCCTAGATTTGCGGCAAAGCTAGCCACTGCCTGCTTCGGGCTTGGGTAACCTGGCTTTGATCCGCGATAGCTGCCCCTCTGGTACTAGGTTGTATTCATCAGTCGGCACATAGTTGTCGGCGGTGCCTAACTAGAGTTGTTGGTAACCACTGGCACAGCTGTTGCAGTTGTTGTCTATGGTTGAGTAGGTCTTGTTAGCCACTGCCTGCTCCGGGCCTGGGCAACCTAGCTTGGCCTACTCAGGTGGAGGAGAATAAGGAAGTGGCGGAGTACAAGGAATAAGAGGAGTATAAAGAGTACAAGGAATTGGAGTTAGACAGATCCACCATGTGTTAAAATCGTGAATACGAGTGAGAAGGGAAAGGCAAGGGAAAGGAGCGTGTTTTAAAAAAGGATACCTAAACAATATAATTCCTACTAACGGTTATATTAGTGAAATTTTGATATTTTTTAACCAGAAAACTATATTATCAACAACACCTTCATTGCCCAATGATTGCCCAACAGATTTACTTTTTGTAATTGACAGTTTTAATGCTGCTGATGGCATTTCTTCTCCTTTTGAGAAACAACTTGCATTAGCTGTTCAATTAGTTGGTCGTTTACCTTCAACAGATGTTGATTTAGGTCGAATTAGATTGGCAGCCCTTTCATTTGGGCGAGAACCTAGACTTGAAGCTAGATGGTCTGAACATTTGGGAAAATTAGATTTTCAGAGAAGGTTAAGAAGTATTAGACCAACTAAAGTACAATCTTCTTTTGCTTCTGCTGTTAATTTAACTTTACAGGTTTTTGGGGAAATTATTATTTTAAATTAAGAAATTAAAGGAAATTAATATTCAACGTCGTCAATCTGCCAGACTTTTAATGTTTGTTTTATGGAGTGGGTCTAATGGAAGAAATACGGCAGAAGAACTTTCTAAGGCTGTTAGACCTTTTAATAGTTTACAAAAGTCAGAATTATTTGCTGTTGCTGTTACTCCAAGTGCGCAATTAACGAGACTTAAAAGTTTAGTGGGTGACCAATGGCATGTTTTTATTGATGCTAGAGCAAAACAATTTGTTGAACAGGGTAGAGATAAAAATAAAGTTTAAAAAGAATATAAAATCAGAATCTTGTAAAAATAAACTTGAAGCAGAATTTTAAATAGAATATTTTTAAGCAAAATTCTTTATAAATAAACCTGAAATCAGAATTTTGTTAAAATAAATATTTTAAGTAAAATAACTTGAAGCTAAGTTTTTAAAAAATAAACTTGAAGCAGAAAGTTAAACTTTACCTGTACCTTTAAAAATAAACGAAACAAAATTATTTTAACTTAAAATCAGAATTTCAAATCATTTAAATTAAAAGTTGCTAAAATTCTGCTTGAATGTGTTCTACCACCCAGTGGAAGACATGAAAGCAAAGGAGAATTACTTGACTCTCATGAGCCAATAAACAGTGTAGAAAGAGTTGAACATTTACAAATAGCTGCTAAAGCATTACAAAGAGAATCTCCTTTGGATTGTGAAAATGGTTGGAGAAATTTTTAAAAAATAAATTTTTTTTTTTAATTTTTAAAGACCCTATTGACTTGATTATTTTACTTAATGCTGATCCTAAACAAACTTTGCCTGAACAATTTGATGCCCTCAAAAGAGCAGCAAAAGATACAATCAGGCAAGCACCACCTGAACAATTCCAAAATAGAATTCGTGTTTCTATTTGGTCAGGAACTCCTTTACAAAAACAAGAACCTTTAACATTAGATGATGCTCTTTTTGCTATTGACAGAATTGACTGGCCAAATGAAGAGGTAAAAATTTAAAAGTTTAATTATTTTAAAAGTCAGAAGATTGAAACTTTGTTTATTTTTATGGTTTACAAGTTTATATAAATATAAACTTGAAATACCAGAATTTTATAAAATAAACTTGTTTATTTATAAACTTGAATTAAATTCTCTGGATCAGAATTTTCCATAAATAAACTTAAAACTTAACGACAAGTTTTTAATCTGCTAACAATAAGTTTCAGATAATTTAAATCAGAAAAATAAAAATGCTTTATTTTAAGACATCAATAAGTTTAACAGAAGCATTGGGTATTGCTTTAGCAGAAACATTTAAATCTGGTAGAGGAGAAGAAGCAAGATCTGCACTTGTTTTATTAACTGATGGATATTCTTCTGAAAAGAATGGAAATAATAAAAAATTACAAAAATCTTTGGAAAGCCAAACAATTGCAATTTTTGGATTAAATTTTGGAAATTCTAAATTTAATGAAAATATTCAAAATCAAATTTCTAGTAATACATTCTCGTCTAAACCTTCTTTTCTTCGATTATTTAATGCTAGAGGACAAGGGCAAATGGCTAAATTTGTTGATGAATTTCAAAGAAGAATTATTCGATGCCGGGGGGAAATGAAAATAAGAAGGGCAGATTCTGTTTTAATAAATAATAATTTTGGTGGAATTAAAAGACAGAGAGATCTTAGATTTAGAAATGAAAATGATGGAAAGGTTAATAATTTTTAATAAACAATATAAAATAGAATCAGAATTTAATCTAATAAACTTGATATTTACTTATACATTAAGCAAACTAGAAAATAACAGAATTTACCCTAAAGAATTTACCCCAGAATTTACCCTAGTTGAACTTATTACTCTAAACAAACTTGAAATCAGAATTTTCTATGAACAAACTTGAAACAAAATAAGAATTTAATATAAACAAACCTAAAGTAGAATTTACTCCAAATAAACTAAGATCAGAATTTGTTTTAAACAAACATGAAATCAGAAATGACTTAAAACCTAAAGTCATAATTTAATTTAAACAAACTTTAAACTAACATAATTTTCTTTAAACAAACTTGAACCAAAATCAGAATTTTCTTTAAACAAACTTGAACCAAAATCAGAATTTTCTTTAAACAAACTTGAACCAAAATCAGAATTTTCTTTAAATCAAAACTTAGATAGTTAGAAGTAGTCAAATTCAACGTGATTCACCTCAACCACTCAACAACAACGGTGAATGTAAAGCTGATTTAATGTTTGTAATAGACACATCACAAAGTGTAGAAGAAGAATTTAGAGAACAATTAGATTTAGTTTTAGAACTTATTTCTCGTCTTCCAGACAAAAATTTTGAAAATCGAAACATTCAAATAGGAACAGTTTCTTTTCATAGAAATGCTTTATTACATTTTACTATTGGTGAAATAAAAGAAAAACATAAAATATTTGAAGCAATTTCAAATATCCAACATACTGGTGGAAGTACTTCTGCAGTTAGTGGAATTAATTTAGCTTTGGAACAAATTGAAAAAAGGAGACGTTTTGATGCTAAACAAATAATTGTTTTAGTTTCTGGTAAATTACTTTAAACAAACTTGAAACAGAATTTAATTTAAACAAACGTGAAATTAGAACTTTAAATAAACTTTAAGTTTAGATCCGAATTTAATTTAAACAACTTAAATTTACAGTTTTAAATAAACTTAAAATAGAAATCAGAATTTAACTAAAACGAAATAAAAATCAGAATTTACCTTAGGAAATAATTCTTTTAAATTTCATTATGTTTTAAGATGGAAATAGCCAAGATCCTTGGGGTGATGTAGTAGCAACATCTGGTAGATTAAAAGCTTCTGGAGTTGAATTATTTGCAGTAACTGTTAGTCATGATCATTTCTTTCGGTAAATAATAAAAGAATATTTTAATTAATTATTTATTTTTTTAAAGAGAATTAGAATTGTTAGCAGGAAATGAAATGAAAGTTTATATAAATTCTCGAACAAAACAATTTTTTGAAGAAATTGAAAAAGTTTTGATTTGCAACAAAAACATTGAAACCTTTTCCAACTTTCCTTCAGAAACATTAATTAATAAAAATCAGAATTTAACAAAATTAGAAGCAATTTCTGATTTTCCTTTTAAAAGATTAATTAATACAAACACAATAGTACAGTCAGAACAAAAACAATCAGAACATTTGTTTTTCTCTTCTTTTTCTACAGTCTCTCCATCTTTAATTATCTCTCCAATTGTTACAACAACAAATATTTCTCCCTCAACACTATTTCCAACTTTGTTTGAAACTTCTAGAACAACTGCTTCTGCTAATGATTGTAATATTCAAAATGTTGATATTCTTTTTATTTTAGATACTTCTACTAGTGTTGAGGTATTTATAAATATTTTATTATTATTGACCTAAAGCCATAAGAAAAAATCTCATCTTTTATTGGTTTCTGCTTGAAGTTTGAGTTGGTTCAAGACCAAACTTTTAATCAAAACTTTTGTGTTTTTGTTTAAAATCAGTTCTTGTGTTCATAGATTTTGTTTTTCCTAATTTATAATGGCCTGCTTTTTATTTTTTCAAAATTTAACGTAGGGGCAAACGTATCTAGTCCCATAATTTTCTTTTGTCTTTATTGTCTATTTTTTCAGAAGGACTTTGTTGCTCAAAAGAATTTTGCTCTTGATTTAATAAATATTCTACCTGAACTAGATTTTAATGTATAAATTTCTTTAAATTATTATTATTTTTTCATTTTCTTTTAAAGAAACGTTTATCAATTTCATTAATTATTTTCAATAAAAAAGCATCTATACAATTTCCTTTTCTTATCGGAAGACAACAAAATGATATTTTAAAAGAAATTAAAAATGTTGAACATACAGGAGGGCCTACTTCTTTAGTGGCTGCTTCTGAAACTGTTTGAGAGAATTTTTCTTTTTTAAAATTTAAAAAATTTAAAGGCATTAGAAGAAATATTAAAAAATCATCGTTCTAATGCTCGTCTTATAATTATATTAATAACAGATGGACATAGTCAAGATGAATGGTCAAAAGTTCAAATAGCTTCACAAAAGCTTAGAAATGCAACTAATGAAGTTTTTAAAAAAAATAAAAAAATATATATTATTTTATTTAACAATTTAAAGTTATATGCAATTTCATTTTCTGATAATTTTGCTCAAAATGAATTATTAGAATATATAAAGAACCCTAAAAGAATTTATACAGATAGAGGAAGTGACGAAAGATTTTTAAGGGAAGTGAGTAATTCAATTGTTGGATGTCCTGGACGTGAAGAAACTTTAACTGAGGTAGATTTTGAGGAGAGTGTTAAAAATAGAAGAATAATAACTGATTTCAAAAAAAAATATTTTTTTCTAAATAATATTCTTTTAAGGTCAATACAGACAATAATTTAATAAAACCAGCAAAAGCACTTGGTGGTATTGTCCAAAAAACCAGAATTTTAGAATTAAATGAAGAAGAAAGAGATGATAGATTTGAAAGAGATGAAGAAATAAAATCTGTGCAAACAAGCGAAATAAATGAAAATAATGAGAAAAATATTTTACCAAACTGTAGCTTCTCAAAAATGGATTTGGTTGGTAAATAATATTATTATATTTTTATGAAAAATGTTTTATTATTATATAAACATCAGAATTTTATCTGATAATCTCTAAAAGAATATTAATTTTAAATATCAAGGAAATCAGAATTTTTAGATAAAATATTCAAGAATAAACATTCCCGAACTATTTTAAAAATGTTCCAAAAACATAATTTAAAACAAACATGTTTCAGGAATCGGAATTTCAAACAAACATATTCCAGAAATCAGAATTTCAAATAAACATATTCCGGAAATCAGAATTTTAAATAAACATATTCCGGAAATCAGAATTTCAAATAAACATATTCCGGAAATCGGAATTTCAAACAAACATATTCCAGAAATCAGAATTTCAAATAAACATATTCCGGAAATCAGAATTTTAAATAAACATATTCCGGAAATCAGAATTTCAAATAAACATATTCCGGAAATCAGAATTTCAAATAAACATATTCCGGAAATCAGAATTTCAAATAAACTTATTCCGGAAATCAGAATTTCAAACAAACATATTCCAGAAATCAGAATTTCAAATAAACATATTCCGGAAATCAGAATTTTAAATAAACATATTCCGGAAATCAGAATTTCAAATAAACATATTCCGGAAATCGGAATTTCAAACAAACATATTCCAGAAATCAGAATTTCAAATAAACATATTCCGGAAATCAGAATTTCAAATAAACATATTCCGGAAATCAGAATTTCAAATAAACATATTCCGGAAATCAGAATTTCAAATAAACATATTCCGGAAATCAGAATTTCAAATAAACATATTCCGGAAATCAGAATTTCAAATAAACTTATTCCGGAAATCAGAATTTCAAATAAACATATTCCGGAAATCAGAATTTCAAATAAACTTATTCCGGAAATCAGAATTCCAAATAAACATTCCGGAAAAAGAATTCCAAATAAACATTCCGGAAATCAGAATTTCAAATAAACTTATTCCGGAAATCAGAATTTCAAATAAACATATTCCGGAAATCAGAATTTCAAATAAACTTATTCCGGAAATCAGAATTCCAAATAAACATATTCCGGAAATCAGAATTTCAAATAAACATATTCCGGAAATCAGAATTTCAAATAAACATATTCCGGAAATCAGAATTTCAAATAAACATATTCCGGAAATCAGAATTTCAAATAAACATATTCCGGAAATCAGAATTTCAAATAAACTTATTCCGGAAATCAGAATTTCAAATAAACATATTCCGGAAATCAGAATTTCAAATAAACTTATTCCGGAAATCAGAATTCCAAATAAACATTCCCGGAAAAAGAATTCCAAATAAACATTCCGGAAATCAGAATTTCAAATAAACTTATTCCGGAAATCAGAATTTCAAATAAACATATTCCGGAAATCAGAATTTCAAATAAACTTATTCCGGAAATCAGAATTTCAAATAAACATATTCCGGAAATCAGAATTTCAAATAAACATATTCCGGAAATCAGAATTTCAAATAAACATATTCCGGAAATCAGAATTTCAAATAAACATATTCCGGAAATCAGAATTTCAAATAAACATATTCCGGAAATCAGAATTTCAAATAAACTTATTCCGGAAATCAGAATTTCAAATAAACATATTCCGGAAATCAGAATTTCAAATAAACTTATTCCGGAAATCAGAATTCCAAATAAACATTCCGGAAAAAGAATTCCAAATAAACATTCCGGAAAAAGAATTTCAAATAAACATTTCTCTCAAAATAATGAAAATTTCAAATACCTCTATTGTTCCAAAAGACCAGAATTAAAAAAACATTTTTCCAAATTAATCAGAATTTTAAATAAACATGTTTTCTAAATAATTCAGATAATAATTTTGGATGCTTCCTCTTCAAGAGAAAGTGTATTTGAACATCAACGAGAATTAGCTCTTTCATTAATTGAAAGGCTTCCAATAAGTGTAGATGATACTCATGTTGCTATTGGTATTAATAGTTTTACAAATGTTCCTGTTTTGAGACAAACATTGGGATTGGGACGTAATAGAGAGGTAAACTTTTTTTTTAATTTTTAAATTAAATTTTAATTTTAAGATGGTTAGAAAAGCAATAGAAGATATTAGTTATAGAGGGGGAAGTACTTTAACTTCAAAAGCTGTGGAATTGGCAGTTCAAGATTTGGAGAAAGGCAAAAGACCTGATGCTTTACAAGTCCTCAATTTTTTAAAAATTTATTAAATAAAAAACAGAATTATAATTAAACATTTTCCAGAATATAATTTTTAGTTAAACTTCATATAGACCAGAATTCCAAACAAACATATTCCGGAAAATCAAAATTTAGAATAAACTAATTAATAAATCAGAATTTTATATAAAAATTTTTAATAAACATTTCTGAAAAACATTTTTATTTCTTTAAGGTTATTGTTTTAATGAATGATGGAATGAGTCAAGATCCATGGGATAATGTTTTGGCTGCAAGTAAAAAACTTGCCCAATCTGGGGCTGAACGTTTTGGTGTAGCACTTGGGGAAGAAGTTGATTTAAGAGAATTAGAACATGTATATTAATTAATTAAATATTTTAATTTTTATTTTTTTAGTATGTTGGTGATAAAAAAAGAATTTATAGAGATGGTTCTACTGAAAGATTTTTACAAGATATTGTTGGATTAATTAATAATAAATCTTGTTTTGATAATTCTGAAAAGAAAAGTGAAAATTTGGATAAAAATGATAAAGAAAATAATGAAGGTGGTGATGGTGGTCCTAGAGAGTTTGGTGATTTTCAGGTAGTAAATAAAATAAAATTTAAAGAAATATGGTGTACCAAGCTTTTAGAATTTAAAAATTAACATCCTTCAATAAAATAGAATTTTCTAAAAGTTTCAGTAATAAAAAACTAAGTCTATTAAACGGAGACTATTAGTATATGACAGAGTCTGTCAATATTAGCCTCAAAATTATTTTAAAGAAAATTGACGATTTTGATAAAAACATAGAGATTAATTAATTAGAAAAAATTATTTTTTATTTCCAGAGAGATGACAGTACTTGCCAAAAAGCAAAACTTGATTTAATAGTTGTTCTCGACAATACAGACAGTACTGGGAATGATCCAAAATTGAGTTCTAATCGTTATTTACTTTTAGACGTTCTTGGTCTTTAAATTTTATTTTAATATTCCTCCTCTCTTTTTTAAAGGCTCTCTCCCTCTCAGTCATCGTGTTCGTTTAGCAGTTATCTCAATAGGAGAACAACGCCAAGAATTAAGTTTTTCAGAAGCTCAAGACAGAGAATCTGTTTTTAAAAGAATTGAACGTATTAATTCTATATCTGTTCGCCCAAATTATTCAAAAGCTGTTGAGACAGCAATTAATTATTATAATGGTGCTGGTAGAAAACCTGAAGGAAATGGATTAATTTTAATTGTGGGAGATGGAAAAAATGATTTGGAAGGGGCGGAAGAGAGGAAAAGGGTTGGAGGGGTAATTAAAAAGGTAAAAAATGATTTTAAATTATTAGTGATGAAAGAAGAAATTTAAAATTAAATATAATCTTTCAGACCCCAGGTCTCAGTTGTCACGCAGTAGATAGTTCAAAAGAAGTGGATGAACAAACGGTAAAATTATTTTTTTATTAAATAAATTTGAAAAAAATGTTGGAAACATGACCGGCCTTCCAACACTTGATTTTATAATTTTTATAAATAATTATTGACACCTCTACTAACAAGTAAATGTAAATCCTTAACACTCCCCCTCCACATGTAAGTGCTTAAAAGCCTTTTTGGTTGATTTAATTACAACATAAAAATAATTAAGTTATCGGGTCATTAAGTCTGTTAATTATGGTCTACAGATATCTATTTGGAATTCTAAGATTAATCTTATACTAAGAATTCTTTAGGTCATATCCTCTAAAAACCTAACCTTTAAAAAAAATTATTTTTATTTTTTCTTCCTACTAAAATTATTTCCTTATTTAAAAGTTGAGTGCATTCACCGGCTCTACAGAACGTATTTACCCCTATGATAGAAATGCTGAATTTGCTCATTTTCTTTTGTCAAAAGCATTGGAATGTCAACCTTCCGAAGCTTTAAATTCTTCTTCAAACTTCTTTTCTGCTGGAAGTGAAGAACAAATAGAAAAAACAAAAGAGGATGAGGAAATGGAAGAAGAACCTTTTGAGAGAAGAGAAATAAAAAATAATTCTTCAAAACAAATATTAATTGAAGAAAAAAGAATTATTGATGAAATTGAAGAAGAAACTGAAGAAAATAAAAATCAACGTCAAAAAGATATAATTGCAATACCTTTAAAAAAAGAAGAAGAAGAAGAAACATTTAATTTAAATTTAGAAAATAAAATAATTTTACCAAACAAACAAAAATTAAATGAAAATAATTTAAAAAATAATGAAAAAATTGTTTTGTCTCGAATAAATACAACAAAAAGTATTTTAACTACAAGTACAGTACCTCCAACTTTAATTAATTTGTCTACAACAAAATCACCTACAATTAATTCACTCAGAACAACAAACAAACAAAATGTTTTTAATATTAATGGAAATAATTTCAGAAATAATTTAAGAGGAATTGAATTGGTTGGTAGTTTTTAAATGTTGGAAAATAAAATCAGAATTTTAAATAAACATTAAGAAATTTATTCAAACATTTACCGGAACTGATAAATGTTTTCCTTAAATAAATATTTCCGGAAGAATAAGAATTTTAAATAAACATCTGAAAATTAAACTTTTCCGGAAAAATCAGAATTTTAGATAAACATCTGAAAATTAAACTTTTCCGGAAAAATCAGAATTTTAGATAAACATCTGAAAATTAAACTTTTCCGGAAAAATCAGAATTTTAGATAAACATCTGAAAATTAAACTTTTCCGGAAAAATCAGAATTTTAGATAAACATCTGAAAATTAAACTTTTCCGGAAAAATTATAATTCTAAACATTTAAAATTTCAGAGAAAACATTTTGTTGAGAATATTACTATTCCTCCAACAACTACCAGAAAACCAACTACATCAAAACAAACATCCACAACAACTAAAAAACAACAAATAATATTAGAAACTATAACAAATAAACAAATAATTTCTTCTCAAAGAATACATCCACCTCTTCAATTTACTACATCCTCCTCATTATCAACACAATCAACAACTACAAGCACATTTTCAACACCAACAACAAAATTCAAGCCCGGATGCCTTATTGATTTAATTCTTCTAATTGATTCATCTGGCAGTGTGGAACAAGCTTTTGAACAAGAAAAGCGTTTAGCTGCTGATATAATTCGAAAATTGCGTTTGGGCCCTCAGAATGCCCATGTTGCTCTTATTAAATTTGCAGCTGCAGATAAAGTACGTACAATACAATCATTTTTAGCACCTCAAAGTCAAGAAAGGTTACTTTATTTGCTCAAAAACATTCCCTTTAGTGATGGAATTACGGCTATACATTCTGCTCTGCAACAAGTAAGAAATCAAAAACAGATTTGTATTTAAATAAACAATTGAAGCAAAATAAATACTTCCGAAAAAATCAGAATTTTTAATGAAAATTTGTTGGAAAATTAAATACCCAAGGAAAAATCAGAATATTATAGCAACATTTATTTTGAATTAAAACATTTCCGGAAAAATCAGAATTTTAAATAAACATGTGTCGAAAATTAAATACGGAAAAATCAAAATCTTATAAAGAAGATTAAACTGTTCCGGATAAATCAGAATTTTATATAAACTTTTGTTGGTTATTAAATATTTCCGGATAAACCAGATTATTGGAAAATTAAATATTCCTAAAAAATCAGAATTTTAAATAGACATTCACTTGAAACCAAAAATCTTTATAAAGCATGTCATAGGAAAAACAGAAACCTAAATATAATTTCTAGGCAATATCAGAGTATACAATAGAGCGAGGTGCTAGGCCCGGTGTTGCAACCCCAATAGCAGTTGTTATTACCGATGGATTTGGACAACATGACTTTTCAATTGAATCACTAGAACTTCATAAACTTATACCAAATATCTTCGCTGTTGCTGTAAATAATAACGAAACAATGCCTTTTGCTAGAGATGAATTGGCTAGAATTAGTGGAGACCCAAATAGAGTTTTTACAGACAAAAGTATTTCTGAACTTCATAAACAATTGGATGAAAAACTCCGTGGATGTTAGTAAATAAATTAGATAATTTTTAGAATTATTTTTTTCGCTAGTATTTAATTATTTTATTTATTGTTCCCAGAGTTTTGTCTCTTTTACCGTTTTTACAAAATCAGAAAATAAATATTTATAATTGTTTTTAAAAATTAAAAAAAACTTTTCCAAAAGTTTAAGATTTATTTAAAAACATGTGCCAACTCCAAAAAAACGCCACTCTTTGACGCTGTTAACAAAGGCAGAATTTCAATAAAATAAATAAAATTAAAAAAAATCCATTAATTAAAGATTAGATATTTCCATTAATATTCTTCTTCTGACTAAAAATAAATTTTTTAAATTTATTATTTAATTAAGTTTTTTCTTACTTTTTCGTCCTGCTTATCCAACATTGAAGTATTGCTTAATTTTTTATTCTTTCCATCCACCATCTTTTCCAACATCGGAATAAGCTCTATAGCCTTGGCTAACTAAAATCCAACAAAAAAACTTAGACAAGTTTATGATTATTTAGTTCGTATAAAATTATTCCTTCCGGAAAAATCAGAATTTTAAATGAAAATGCTGAATTATAAGTAAAGAAAACATAAAGTTGAATCTCGTATAGCCCCACCCCAAGGGACCGGCTGAGATATAACCGTAATGAGGGTATATCCGTGTTTTTTATGGGTGTTAACCTTATGAAATATTCACTATATAAATTATCAAAACAATTTCAGAAAAATTATAATTTATCTTAATTAATAATTCTCAAAATGTTTACCGTATTAAGTTTTGTTAAATTTCGTTCTTCCAAGTCTGGCATGTGATTACAAATGAGGCTAGCTAATTCCTATAAAATATAAAAATTAATATTAAATAAAATTAATTTTTTATATTTTACCTTAAATGCCGCATTTATATCTCTCACAAGAATTCTAAGAAAAAATATAAAAAAATTAGATTTTCAATAAATTGATTAAAAAATACCTATCTCTTGTATTATTAGCATTTCTACATTCTGCTTTTCTTTCCTCGTCATCAGAATTCTGTTTTTATAAAACAGAAAAAAATAAAAATTATAATTATTTTTTAATTTTTACCTTAAATGACGCATTTTTATCTTTCACTCTATTTAAAAAATATTTTTTAAATTAATTTAAAAAAATGTTTATTACCTTTCCTTATCATTATTATTATTATTATTAGACATTTTTATTTTATTTGTTGTTTATTTTTTAAATATATTAACCTTATACCAATGAATTAGAAATTAAAAAAAAATTAAATTAATTTAAAATTATTTATTTAAAAAATATTTAAAATATAAAGATAAGAAAAAATATATATATTTTATTTATTTAAGTAAAAATTAAAAAAAAATTTTATTTGAAATGAAAAGTTTGTAATAAATTCATTAACATTATGGTTGACCACGTTCCCATTATCAAAGGAGGGTAAAATGAGGTAGACAAATATTCTTTCTGGAAGGTCAAAGTCCAGACATTTTATGTTGAAAAAAATGTAAAAGGAAATCAAAAGTAGCATCAAAACAACACTTAAATATAAACGCCCCATATGCCTTGCAGCTAGAAAAATATTTTATAAGAAAATCCAAAACGTCCTCCTTTGATAATAGGAATGGTTTATCAGAATTTTATTTAAAAGAGAAAATTAATTAGAAAATTACAATATTAAAGAATTAAGCATTTTTATTAGTGAATTTTAAAATAATTCTTTATAAAAATAATTATTATCTCATTAAATCTTTTTAAATTTATACAAAGTTTATTCAAAAAAGATATATTTTTGAATAAATTATTTTTATTATTATAAAATTTACATTTTAAGATACATAATAAAGAAAAAATAAAAGAATATTTAAAGTAAGAAGCTTGATAAAAATTTTTAAATTATTTTTTTGCCGATTGATTTAAGACACTTAAATAAATATTTTCTATCAAAAATTGTTAGAAGAAAATAAAAATATATTTATTTAAATAATTGCACGAAGTATTTTTTTAATTTTTTTAATTATTCAAAATGTTGTTGATTTAAAGAAGAAGAAGCTAAAGAAGACAAATCAGATGAAGATCCACAATTATTAAATAAAATTCCATTAGAAGAAACTGTTGGATTTAATAAAAGAGAAGAGGAAGGCATTGTTTCCATTCTTCGTTTAACAGAATCTCCACGGGGATCCATCATTCGTGTCTTTAAAAATAAATTTTATTTTGAATTTTTAAAAATAATTTTATTTACTTTTTCGTCAACCATCTTCTCCAACATTGGAATAAGCTCAACAGCTTTTATTAACTAAAAGAAAATAAAAACATTAAATTAAAGATTATTTATAACAAATTCATTTAAACTTATTTTTTCCGGAAAAATCAGAATTTTTAATGAACATCTTAAGTGAATAAAACAATTCTGATTTTAAATTAACTTTTCAGAATTATAAATAAAACAATAATATTTTTCTGGAAAAACAGAATTTTAAACAAACTTAAGAAAGTTAAAAAATTCTGTTATGTTATGAAATAATATTTTAATTCAAAATATCAAAACAATTTCAGAATAATTCTCAAAATGTTTACCGTATTAAGTTTTGTTAAATTTCTTTCTTCCAAGTTAGGCATGTGATTACAACAGAGCCTAGCTAATTCCTAAAAATAAAAATATTATTTATAATTAATTTTTATCCTTTTTACCTTAAATGCCGCATTTATATCTCTCACGCGAATTCTAAGAAAAAATAAAAAAAAAATTTAAAACTTTCAATAAAAAATACCTTTCCCTTGTATTATTAGCATTTCTTCGTTCTACTTCCCTTTCCTCAGCTGATTTATCATCATCTGAATCTTTTAATAAACTACGTGAACGAGACTTTCTTCCATTTGATGATGAAGTATCTCTTTGTTTTAATTTTTCTCTAATTGAAGGACTTTCACTTCCTAATTTTGAATGAAGAGAATTTAAAAATCCTCCTGCTGATGTACTTGGACGAGACAATAAAATATTAGAATTTTGAATATTTTTCTTTGCTTTGAGCCTTTTTCCCATAGTTTTTGAGGAAATTGTGCCAACAATGGGAGGTGCAGAATTTAATGAAAGGGTTGATGGAATTGTTGTAGAAGTTAAAACTTTAAAAACAGAATAATTTATTTTAGTTTATAAATTTTAGATAAACTTTTCCGTAAAATCATATTTAAATAAAATGTTCCGGAAAATTCATATTTAAATAAACAATTCCGAAAAAATTATATTTTATTTATGTATAAATAAACAATTCCGGGAAAAATTAAATAAAATAAACAATTCCGGAAAGATTATAATAAAATAACTATTTCCGGAAAAATTATAATAAAATAGACAATTCCGGAAAAATCATTTTAAATAAACAATCGAGAAAATCAGAATATAAAATGAATATCCCCGGAAAAACATTTTAAATAAACATCTCAGGAAAAATCATAACAAAATAAATTTCTAAATATTTCCGGAAAATCAAAAATTGACGTGTGAAAAATATTTCTATTTATTTTACCAGAATTTGTATTAATGTTTTCTTCAATTTTTTGGATTTGTCCGTTTGGAGTTCCAACAAAAAGTAATTGTTCTGGTTGTCTAATATTAAATTGATTTATATTAGAAGACGAACATTCCAAATTTAAGAGTGTTGCTGGAGTGTTGGATGTTTCTGTATTTGTATTAGAAACAGACAAAAGGTTGGAAGGGGGTAAAGAGTCAAAAGAAGTTGAATTGCCAAATACTCCATTTGGAGCATTTTGAAGGCCTTTAAAAATTATTTTAAAATAATTTTTAAAGTTATTATTTTAAAATAACCATAAAGTTGATCAGTAGAAGCCAATTGAGAAGGTGGTGGGGGAAGTGTTGATATGCCCGTATGAAAAACAGAATTTGGGTCAATCGAAGGAGGTGGAATATTCTTTAAAATTATTTTTATTAAATATATATCTTGGATATTTTTTTATTTTAATTTTATTCTAGCCATTTTAATTTCTTTACTTTTTAATTTAAAAATATTAAAAATGTTTAAATATTTTACTTTTAGTTTTATCCTTAAAATATAAAAAATACCGAAAAAAA